>JXCR01148754.1:184213-214802 GCA_002079205.1 Phalaenopsis hybrid cultivar | reverse complement strand
CAAAAGGGATTATAGAAGATGTGCTTGTTAAAGTGGACAAATTTATCTTTCCTTTGGACTTTATTGTATTAGATATGGAGGAAGATAAAGAATATCCCATTATTTTGGGGAGACCTTTTCTTATTGCTGGACAAGCTATGATAGATGTGCAAAAAGGAAAGTTAACTATGAATATTAATGACCATGAAACCACTTTTGATGTTTAAAGGCTATGAAATATCCAGCTAAGAGAAATGATGATGATTGTTTTCGGATGGATGAAATTGATTATCTAAGTAAAAAACTATTTCCATAAAAGTTTTAAGAGTAAGTTAACATATGAGATCGAAATGGGCTTTCATGATGAGTCTAAAATTTTGTTTAAAGAAGAATGTATGTATGTTCATGAAAGGTGTGAAATGATGGATGTTACCAAAAATAGTAAACTTTTAATTCAATCTCTTGAAAAATCTCATAAACTTAAAATGAATTTACCTCATACAATTTTAAAGCCTATCTATTTTGGTGAATTCATATACACCACCAGTCTCTATATCTATATATTCGACTCAATCACAAGATGAACCTGAATTGAATGATGAAAGCAGTAAAAGATCTCCTATGAAAGAGTTATTCAAAGCCAATGAATGACATATTCTGTGGTACAAGAACAAAATGAATGAGATTATGATGTTGGGTAGATTATTAATGCAATTAACAGTTACCCCCTAAAGATTTTACGTAGTGACTCTCTGATAAATCCTAAGGAAATGAATTATTAGCAATTTAAAATTATTGAACTGATATTTAGAAGAGAATTCGAGGATTTGTTTCAAAAGAGCTTTGAGTTGAGAGATAAGGACAAGGAAATTGAAAGATCAATGGAAGAAATTCCTGAAGAATTGGAAGATAATTTGAAATAGAAGAGTAGCATAGAAGATATTGATATAGAATCTGAATTATCGAGAGAGAATCTGATCCAAAATTTGGGAGATCTTGAATTATCATATAAAGATCCATTTCTTATAAATTTCAAGGATGATATTAATATGCAAATTAAGAAAATTACTAGAAGAATATTGGATCTAGAAAGAAATATGAGGAACAAGGATATAAATCAATATGAAAAGGAAGAGCTGAATGAAAAATTTTAATTCAAGTACTTTGTAGGAATCCCTAGATCTGGAAAGAATTAGGCTATTGATCAAGGATTACTTAATTGGAATTTTGATCCAGGAGGAATCATTTGTCGGGCTAGCGACGTTAAATCAAGCACTTTATGGGAGACAACATATAGTTATCTGTGTGGTTTGATTTAGTATGCTTAAGAGTCATGATTGTTAGTGTTGTATTATGTTTTCTTTCGTGTGGATTGATCTGTTTGTTTGATGTTTGGTAGATGTTTGGATTTTTAGTGTTTTGATTTACTTCTTGTGTGTCATGAGGGTGATGATTTCTTAAATTCTTATTATGGTTAGACTTGTATGTTCTCTTGCAGTAGTTGGATTGACTTGTCCACTACAACTCGGGTCTCACCTAAACTTGAGTTTTATAAGAGACATTATGAACTTTAACTGTGATAGTTCCATCTCATGCTTGTTACTTCTTTTCTCAGACTTTATTTTCATTTGATAGGAATTGTGAACCTATTAGATGAGTAACGTGTGGATGATCTTACACTATCCTTATAACTGCTCGAGGTGCTTAATTATTGGGATATGGTGATGTCTGGTGTTGGTGCTTGAGAACCAATATATCAGAGATAATCTTATCTTTGGGATTAGAATTTATAAAATCATTTATAAGCACCCAATATATTTGTGTAGTGATTCTGTTAGAAATTGGAAGTAAGTTAGTGAGATACGATGAGATGGAGGAAGAATTGACCTCATTTATCTTGTTTGTGTGTTTGTGTTTGTGTTTGTGTTTGTGTTACAATTTATAAGAATTGAAGAACATTTTTATATTTCAATGCTGATACATGTTATGCTAGTTAGAACTTTGTTTAGTTAATTTCATTCTGGCATGTTTAGTTTAGATTTACTTTCTACTACATGTTTTCTATCCTAATAAATAATTGTAGATGTTTTTGATAGAAATTTGTGGTAGATAGAATTTCTAAACTGTTTTTCTTCCTACTTATATTTTCTGCACTAAATGTTATACATGCTAAAAATCAAGTTTGGGGGTAGGAAGAAAAATGAAATTTTAAATTGAATATACTTCCTTTTAGTTTAATATTATTGCAAGCATGTTTTAGGCTTAATTTACTTACTCCTGTTGTCATTCTATCCTGATTATGCATGCATATAAATTTGATAGGATGTTGCAGTAGCTAGTAGATTCAATTACTTTTCCTTTCTGCTACATTTTATGGAATTAAATTGTAAAATATTTAAAAATGCAAGTTTGGGGGAGGGAAGAAAAAGATTAACTATTAGATGTTCTCAATTTAAATATTTTCAAAAATTATTAATATGATTTTATGTAGTGAATTTAATTCAGAGAACTATATTTTGTAGATATTTAAATATTATGGTAGATTTAAAGGAATATTTTTGTAATGAAAATTAATTTTGTAGATTAAGATATTTAGTATAAGAGAATAAGACTATAGTTAACTATTTAAAGTAAAGGAAACTATATTTTGAAGTATTAAGAATCTTGGAAATTCATTTGAGAAGAAAAGATTGGGACTCAATGATGTAAAAACTATGAAATATTTATAAGGTAAAGGAATGCTTTAAGTTTCAAATTTAGGGAAAGAAAGGTGATGTTCAAAATCATTAAAGGCTATCCAGATATAGTAATCCTCACTTGAAAAAGGAAAAAAGAAAGGATTGACAACAATCCCTGAAAAGAAAAGAAAAATATATAGGATTGGAAGCAATCCAAATGAAAAAGATAAAAGCAAAGAAAGAAAAAAATATAGAGTGAGGAGAAGCTTGAGGAGATGCCTAATCAAAAATTGGCTTCACTGGACCTACCTAAAGGGAATACTTAAACGGAGATGCCTAATCAAAATTGGCTTCACTTGGACCTACCTAAAGGGAAAACCTAAATACATTCCTGAACTTATATTTATAGAATATCATCTTTTAATGGCTTCACTGGACCTACCTAAAGGGAAAACCTAAATACATTCCTGAACTTATATTTATGGACCTTCACTGGACCTACCTAAAGGGAAAACCTAAATACATTCCTGAACTTATATTTATGAATTAATATATTTTACTAGTAGTGTTCTCATGAAGTTCCTATTATTTGAATATTCTAAGTGACTTGATATTACAACATATAGTCATTCTTGAAATGAATAGAAAACTAGAACTCTTAAACTTGATGACTAGATAATTTTGTACATATAGAGTTAATTTAACTACTTGAATTTTTTCTGAAAATCTCACAGTATTTCTGAATTAAAACTTTACTACATTAGATCATAACTTTTATGTATTACTAAAATTACTTGAGGACAAGTAATAGTTAAGTTTGGGGCATTTTGACCAAAGGAAAATATTTCGAGATTTTCTTACCTATTTTACACTGATTTTGATGATATTACACTTAAAAAAAGAGTATTTTTTATGTTTTATTGCAGGTATGATTAATTATGGTCATTGGAGCAAAAAGAAACAAAACGGTGCAATTTGGAGCAAAAACGAGCAAGAAATGAAATTTTGCCCTGTCACCTTTCGATGAGTCTTTTGATGCTTAATATCTTTTACATTTCTTGCATATTTTTGAATGAGATTTCACTTTAAAGGAAGCTTATTTTTATGCTTATTTTGTAGGGCTATCTGTTAGGAACACAACGCAACTGAAATGGGGTGAAACGGAGCTAAAACAGAGTCAAACGGAGCGAAACGGTGGAGTTGCGCAGTCTGCTCACCGACGGCACCAAAACGACGACAACGACAAGATTTACCCGAGAAGACCAAAAAATGACAGAAAATTTCGCCAACAGCGCCCTCGAGCCCGCCGACGGCCCCCGAGACGACTATGAACCGACTTTTGGCGGTTATGGGTCAAAATTCAACGTATTTGGACGCTTTTCGAAAGGATTCTTGTGGCAACTCTTCAAAATTCGTCCCTACACTTTAAAAGAACAAACTTAGGTTAGAAAAAGAGGATTTTTGTGAGAGGAATGTTAGGAAAAGTGTGGAGAAAGTTTAGGGTTTTTAGAATAGGAGTATAAATGTAGATTTCTACCCTTTTGGAGAGATTGGAGAAGAGATTATGAAAGAATTTGTAAGGAGATGTTCTAGCATTGCATGGATCGGTGGGAAACTTTGTGAGAGAGATTTTCTTCTTTCTTTCAAAGGAAAAAACTACGTATTGTGTTCTTCATTATCTAATGGTTTTGTAAACACTTATCTAGTGGATTTGCTTTGATGAAATGAAGTTTTTGTGTGTTTTCTTCGTGCTTTGTGATGGGCTTCTCTTACTCTCTCTTCTTATTTGGAAATAATGTTTTTTCTTCGTGCTTTGTGATGGGCTTCTCTTACTCTCTCTTCTTGTTTGGAAATAATGGTATCAGAAGATTATGTCATTGTTTTCATTTTACCTTTATTTTGTAATGAGTAGAATTCATGTTTAGGATTTTTCGATGTATGTTAGAAGCAAATTTAATTATCAATGTGATGGGTTTTACTGGCACTTTACTTACATTAGAATAAAGACCTGTTGTAGTGTTAAAATTCGTTATAATTGCATGTTAGAAGTGGATTTAGTGTAATTCTCAACAAAGTAGAACCACATTCAGATTCCGTGGATGGTTAAGTTCATGGGAGTTGAATGTAAATAAATAGGGAAATATACTTTGATGGGCGTAGAATTGGAGATTTTAGGGTGACAGACTAAAATCCCCAATTCGGTACTATTTTTTGAGTACTGAAGTGGGATGTTAGCCCTCAGGTGAGGGGAACGTGGGAGCTCCGAAGTGAGAGCCGGTATCCTCCCAGACATGTTAGCCCTCAGGTGAGGGGAACGTGGGAGCTCCGAAGTGAGAGCCGGTATCCTCCCAGCTTTTAGCCCTCAGGCGAGGGGAACGTGGGAGCTCCGAAGTGAGAGCCGGTATCCTCCCAGCCTAATAGCCCTCAGGCGAGGGGAACATGGGAGCTCCGAAGTGAGAGCCGGTATCCTCCCAGCCTAGTCAGCCCTCAGGCAAGGGGAACGTGGGAGCTCCGAAGTGAGAGCCGGTATCCTCCCAGCCTAGCTACGAGCCCTCAGGTGAGGGGAACGTGGGAGCTCCGAAGTGAGAGCCGGTATCCTCCCAGCCTAGCCTCCCCTTAGGCAATTGGAGATTTTAGAGTGACATACTAAAATCCCTAATTCGGTCCTATCCTGGGTGCTGAAGTGTAGATGTTAGCCCTCAGGCGAGGGGAACATGGGAGCTCCGAAGTGAGATCCGGGGTGTTGAAGTGTAGATGTTAGCCCTCAGGCAAGGGGAACGTGGGAGCTCCGAAGTGAGAGCCAGTATCCTCCCAGCCTAGCCACGGATTCAGTAAACAAGCATAGGATTAGTCAATGTTCTTTATAACTGGACCAAAGATATCCTCCCAGCCTAGCCACAGATTCAGTAAACAAGCATAGGATTAGTCAATATTCTTTATGTCTGGACCAAAGGGTAAAGAATAGAATTGCTTCTATTTGGAACATACAATATTTAATGCATCTCATTCCTTTACATTATCCAATTCATTACATAAGAATAGTAGGTTTTAATATCTCAAAACTCTCCAAACCAATTCACCCAAAAAGGGTTATCTTTAGAATTAATATTTTCATTTAGTTATAGTTACTATCTTTACATTTAACACTTGCATTTAGGAGTAATAGTTATATAAAACATCATTTTAATCGACATTCCAAACTAAGGACTAATTGTAGCAGACTAGGATTTAACTAAGGACATCTTACCTCGCTTCCCTGTGGGGTCGATAAACGGGACTTCACTAGTGCCTCTATATTATTGAGCGATACGTATAATTGCGTTTGAAATTGTGACTTTACAAAATTATTAATAAATATATAAATCTGGGTTCATAAATTCTTGCATATTAAATTTCGCATCAAGTTTTTGGCGTCGTTGCCAAGGATTTAAATCTTCTAGTAGTGGTGTCAAATTCTTGTATTTTTAGGTACATAAAAAGTTGTTGTCAACCACATCGCTACCGATCAGTACCTGGGGAGCAAGATTTGTCCCAAGATTGGGTCTCCACTATCAATGCCGACTGGCAATTGTTCAGAAAGAGGATCCAAATCTACAAAAAAAAGTTTCCAGTAAACATCCCGCTACTCAAATAAAAAAAAGGAAAAAAAAATTTACCCATAATCCATTTAAATTCAAACTAGTTATTTTGGCCCACGTTATAGAATGGAAAATCATCTGTCGACCCCTTCTCGCCCACCATGGGATCATCTTCGCCTACACATTAAGCATCAGCCTTAAATAAAACGTTCACAACATTGAAGTCAATATGCGGCTCAGAGGAAGTTTTTTTTAGTGGGTCTGTTGCTGAGGCACTCTGCTCCCCTCCAGTCTCGGGCAAAATTTTACCCAGAATACCACAAATTGAATCAAATAACTCTTCCATTCTTACTACTTGGATCGGTTTTAGCTTGTTGGCCAATTTTTTCCTAGAAGGTTAACCATTGGGCTGACGTGACCTAATTCCAAGAGTGGATATCATTCTAGCTTTTTCAATAGGTTTTAGCTTGGGGTTGAATCCTTTTTCCATAAAGGAACAACAAACGATGAGCAAAGCCAAGATAAGGAATAGGCTCAAGATGATGAAGTTGTCTCTTTAACGCCCTTTACATAGGGTCATGGGCACAAAAATCTAAGGATTTTTATTATGGAATTAAATAAAGATTATTATAAGATTTGTATATTTATATTTTAAACTTTTACTGTCCTTGTCGCAGCTGTTACTTTCGAGCAGCAAGAAAATTGAGATCTTGATACGTACTCCCAAAATGGCCTACACATATCTTGAAGCATTTTGATGAACCAAATCAATTGTTAAACGTTTAGCAGGAGATCTAATAGTCAGTTGGGCTGCCTGAAATTGATCGATCAAAGGCCACCCTGGTCAATCGAAAGCAATAAAGCATGTTTGGTAGAAAATGTGAAGACTTGTAACTCTTCAACCAACTAGCTGAAGTCGGACATTCCACTCAGCAATTTTAGTCGGTTGTTCGCAAAGGCATCTATGGCTGGCCATCGCCTTAAGTAACTAACATGTCATCTTAGGCTGACCGCCTAGAACTAACCGACTGGTCAATCTTGGCCGGCCATCGAGATTCGACTGCCCTCAATATTCAAAGACAAACAACCTTCAAACAACATGGTCGCCTGACATCCAGACGGAACGACCGTTCAAAGACATTTCAGCTCATAGATGGAGGAATCCGCGGGTAGAGAATCCAGAAACATCAAATGATGCTAAGTAGTTATCCAATATGAAAAGACTAAAATACCCTGTAACTCTCTCATTAAAGCATGGGCTGACGTGTGATTTATATCTTAGTAGCCCTCTAACTTCTATAAATAGAGAGTCCAAAACTTATAAAGATGATATTTTGCTCTCAAATATAGACCCAAATTTTAGAGAGAGCTCCTCCCTCCTTCCCATCAATGTAATCTATCTTTTTTATATAAAATGTGTCCTGGAGCTTGGGAATACTCAAGTTCTCCCCGACGAGGCAAGTTTGTGTGTGATTTTCCTCTCTCTTTATCACTCTATATCTTTGTTCTCTAGTTTCTACCGCTCTGATCATGAGGCATGTCTCTTATGAGAGATTTAAATTCAACAACATATATGTATTTTATTTCTTAAAGTACGTACATAAAAATGTGCAATTTAATATTCCAAATTATAAAATATATAGCTAATATATATTTATGCATTTTTATGCTTCATACACCGAATTGTGATTTGCATCTTTCACCTAATCACATACCCGCAAAAATTATAAGTGTTGTCATTATTAATACACCGACCATGTTATGTAGATCGTAGATGGGATGAATCTGTGGATGTCATGTTTAATATTACTGAAATTATATGCATAGACAAAATGACATATNTTGCCTATTAGTGACAGATAAGCAAATTGAACGTCGTTGTTGTGATTAAAGTATTGCTTTTCTAAGGTCTTACTCCGTAATTCTAAAATACTCCCTGTGGGATCGATATCTAGGACTCCATTAGAGCCATATATTACTTGAGCTATATATTGATAAGTGTGACTTTACAATTATTGAATATTTAATACGTCCATATTTATCTTATATTTTATTGCATATATAAAGTCGCTGTCAACAATCATGTAAACTCGAAGACTACATATTATTAGGAAGCCTCAATTGCAAGAAAATTGTACTATCATGCAAACCTTTGTAAAGGTATGGTAAAGGCAAAAATCAAAATCTATAAAATATAACCGAGCGGCTTCAATTCATTATAAAAGAAAAGTAAATAATTTTCATATTTACCGAATTTCCATGTTTACAAATATTTGTCAAAAATTTGTCTATGTAAAAAAATTTTAAAAAAAAAACTTCCAAGAGAAAAAAACTAAGCTTCAAGAAACTCATTAGAAGAGACCAGTTTGTTTTCAACATCTGGATCGTTCCCAGATGATCCTTCAAAACTAGAGTACATGATTGCAAATTCTTTAGGGGTGGTAAACTTGAACTGACGTGTTGTTCCGAATCATAAATTGTCGTTCAATTTCACACAAAATTAGAACATATGACTAGAAAAATTGGTGGACCAAGGAATGTACTTTCGTTAGTAGAAGATGATGTAGGTCATGATCTCTGCCACAAAGTTTGGATTAATCTGCACTAGGAAAATCCTGTACCGGTCGCTCAAAGCTCGTGGCACGAATGCAGCCACAACCCACATAGGAATTGGTTCTTATACACCACCAAGTCATCCCCGTATCATCCATCTCCCTTTCATCCGAAGGGGGGGACTCTCAAGATGATGGCAGAATGAAAAATAAAAGTTTCTTCAATGAAAGCGACGTCTGACGGTGATTGAATGAAGTGTTTAGCCAAAATCACTAGACTTAAGGTATATGGAGTCCTCTTCAGAGCCATCAGAATATTGAAGAAATGAATGACAAAGAACCAAATACTGAAGGAGAATGAAGGAATTAGAAATGGATTGAAAGCACACTCATGGGTTCCTTAAACCCCAATTTATAAGAATTCAATGGAAGCTCAATTGCTACTTGTAGAAATTGAGAAAATTCCATGTTAAACACAAACACAGGGAATTACAAAAAACATAATGTTTTTTCACAAAAATTTAATTACGCATGGACTTAGTCTGACATTGGATATTTCACAAGTTATTGCCTCAACCGAGACTAATTCCCTCCTGAACATCCTCCTAAACAATGTTTGAGTACTGAGCTTAAATTGATTCACTTAGTCAACATTAGATTTGACCCTTTGAATGAATGTGCCCTCTCGGAGTTTAGCGTTCTCTCGGCGAAGACCGACTATTTTCTTGCCTATTTCCTTCAGTTTGACTTTCATGGCCCGGTCCTACTGGGTCACAATCTTCTCCAATTCTTCTAGAAAACATGTTAAAGTCATGGGGGACAACCAATGTTTCTCAGAACTTTTATCCAGGGCCTCGTCAGATTTGATCGAGCGATTGACCACATCCTCTTCGCTATCGGTCAGTAGCTGATGAGCAAGATTTGTCCCAGGATTGGGTTTCCACTATCAATGTCGACTGACAATTGTTCAGAATGAGGATCCAAATCTATGAAAAAAACAGTTTTCAATAAACATCCCGCTACTCAAATAGAAGAAAAGAAAAAAAAATTACACATAATTCGATTTAATTCGAACAAGTTTGTTCCGCCCACGTTATAGAATGGAAAATCATTTGTCGACCTCTTCTCGCCAACCATGGGATCATCTTTGCTTACACACTAAGTATCAGCCTGAAAGAAAACGTTCGCAACATTCAATTCAATTTGCGGCTCAGAGGAAGTTTTTTTTAGTGGGTCCGTTGCTGAGGCACTCTACTCCACTCCAGTCTTGGGCAAAATTTTACCCGAAATATCGCAAATCAAATCAAATAACTCTTCCATTCTCACTACTTGGATCGGTTTTGGCTTCTTGGCCAATTTTTTCCTAGAAGGTTAACCGCTGGGTCGACGTGATCTAATTCCGAGAGTGGATATCATTCTAGCTTTTTCAATAGGTTTTAGCTTGGGGTTGAATCCTTTTTCCATAAAGGAACAACAAACGATGAGCAAAACCAAGATAAGGAACAGGCTCAAGATGATGAAGTTGCCTCTCTAACGCCTTTTATATAGGGTCATGGGCACGAAAATCTAAAGATTTTATTTATGGAATTAAATAAAGATTATTATAAGATTTGTATATTTATATTTTAAAATTTTACTGTCCTTGTTGCAGTTGTTACTTTCAAGCAGCAAGAAAATTGAGATCTTGATACATACACCCAAAATGGCCTACACATATCTTGAAGCATTTTGATGAACCAAATCAATTGTTAAACGTTTAGCAGGAGATCTCATAGTCAGTTGGGTTGCCTGAAATTGACCGATCAAAGGCCACCCTAGCCGATCGAAAGGAATCAAGCAGGTTTGGTAGAAAATGTGAAAACTTGTGACTCTTCAACAAACTAGCTGAAGTTGGACATTCCACTAAGCAATTTTAGCTGGTGGTTCGCAAAAGGCAGATCAGGCATCTATGGCTGGCCATCGCCTTAAGTAACTAACATGTCATCTTAGGCTGACCGCCTAGAGCTAACTGACTGGTCAATCTTGGTTGGCCATCGAGATCCGACTACCCTCAATATTCAAAGACAAACAACCTTCAAACAAAATGGTCGCCTGACATCCAGACGGAACGATCGTTCAATGACATTTCAGCTCATCGATGGAGGAATCCGTCGGGCAGAGAATCCAGAAACATCAAACGATGCTAAGCAGTTATCAAACNTCCGACTGCCCTCAATATTCAAAGACAAACAACCTTCAAACAAAATGGTCGCCTGACATCCAGACGGAACGACCGTTCAATGACATTTCAGCTCATCAATGGAGGAATCCGTCAGGTAGAGAATCCAGAAACATCAAACGATTATAAGTAGTTATCCAATATGAAAAGACTAAAATACCCTGTAACTCTCTCATTAAAGCATGGACTGACGTGTGATTTATATCTCNTAAAATACCCTGTAACTCTCTCATTAAAGCATGGGCTGACGTGTGATTTATATCTTAGTAGCCCTCTAACTTTTATAAATAGAGAGTCCAAAACTTATATAGATGTTTTTTTGCTCTCAAATATAGACCCAAATTTTAGAGAGAGCTCCTCCCTCCTTCCCATCAATGTACTCTATCTTTTTTATATAAAACGTGTCCTAGAGAGTGAGAATACTCTAGTTCTCCATGACGAGGCAAGTTTGTGTGTGATTTTCCTCTCTCTTTATCACTCTATCTCTCACTTCTCTGGTTTCTACCGCTTTGATCATGGGGCATGTCTCTTATGAGAGATTTAAATTCAACAACATATATGTATTTTATTTCTTAAAGTACGTACATAAAAATGTGCAATTTTATATTCAAAATTATAAAATATATAGCTAATATATATTTATGCATTTTGATGCTTCATACACCGAATTGTGATTTGCATCTTTCACCAAATCACATACCCGCAAAAATTATAAATGTTGTCATTATTAATACACCGACCAAGTTATGTCGATCGTAGATGGGATGAATCTGTCGAGGTCATGTATAATATTACTGAAATTATATGCATAGACAAAATGACATAAATGTAAAAATTGAAATTTAGACCTTCAATATGTAAATATATAAGAATTAAATAATATGCATGAAAATATTCATTTCTTTTAAATTATGTATTAATTTTTAATATTTTATAAAATATTTTAGGTAATTATTTTTCTGATGAAATAACAACAGCTTCGAAACTAAACATACCGTACTTGGCGGGCTCCAGAAAGAGAGAGTACTTAGCAGAATAAATATCCACGTAGGTGATAACCGCATGGGCCAGCTCCTTCCTCATTTTCACTAATGTTTCATTGAGCTTTACGTTGAACTCCTGTGCCGCCTTGTTGTAAATGACAGCACAGCCCGCCGCGTCCAACTCACCAGCGGTTGTGTTGTTTTGGCCGACCAGGACGTAAGCGAGGCAACCCAATGGACCCGTGTTGTGAATCCAGAAATACCTTCCCCCCAGGTTATATATCCTCTTAACTTCGCCGGAGAAGACCGCTATCGTTTGTGGGATGAACTCGTCCNTTTGGCCGACCAGGACGTAAGCGAGGCAACCCAATGGACCCGTGTTGTGAATCCAGAAATACCTTCCCCCCATGTTATATATCCTCTTAACTTCGCCGGAGAAGACCTCTATCGTTTGTGGGATGAACTCGTCGGAGGTTTTTCCAGCGAGCAGGCCGGCTGTGAGATCATTCTGTCCGATGTCGATTGTATACAATGCTTGATTGAAGTATTCCTTTCTTGGCATTATGGAATTGAAGAACCATCCTGCAGGGAAAACTATATATATTAATCATAGAACATTTTCATTGGAAGTTTTCACTAATGGTTNATTCCTTTCTTGGCATTATGGAATTGAAGAACCATCCTGCAGGGAAAACTATATATATTAATCATAGAACATATTTAATCTAATATTCAAATCTCACAAAAATTTAAATATAATATTTTGACAACTCAAAATTTTCATTGGAAGTTTTCACTAATGATCAATGAAGAGAAATTGTAATAAGAAAATAATTCAAATATATATATTTTTTAAATTAGATGATTAAAATACTTTATTGAATATTTGGGCGGTTGGTATGTAACAATAAATTCCCAATTTTAGGGGAGAATATTATGTGGGTTTGAATCAAAATTCTACAAATAAGAATTTAAAGAGCATTCTTCTTGAAATTGAAAATATTTGTTATATATTCATAGTGGACCATCAATTACTTGTTTAGCAAAAATTATCAAAACTTCTTAAGAAAAAAAGTGCAGATAATTATACTTGCCTCGCTTGGCGAATAGTTGAGACCTGGGAATGAACTGAGAGAACTGCATAACCTGTATGGTTAGATAGAAGGGACTATAGCCACCTTGAGAAAGAGAGATATTTTGATCTATCATGGTGGAAGACACAGAGGCGAAGTTAACTCCATGACTGTAATTTGCGCCCAGCGAGTCCAGGTAAGAGCTCAGGAAAGGAAGCCCAAATCTCTCCGCTGATTAAATTTCAGAAAAATAATTCATTTTTTATCCAGCTAAATATAAAAAAAAAAATTCAAATTAAATTAAAAATACCGCTGAAGCAGAAATGGAAAGGAGGTTTAAGAAATNAGCCCAAATCTCTCCGCTGATTAAATTTCAGAAAAATAATTCATTTTTTATTTTATATTTGAATTAGGTAGAGTTATTTAAATGAGATTTATCTATGAATTTAAGGCAAATCCAGCTAAATATAAAAAAAAATTCAAATTAAATTCAAAATACCGCCGAAGCAGAGATGAAAAGGAGGTTTAAGAAATGAACCGATAAAATCGATGATGAGACGGCCGTCGGAAAATCGGCCGGCCGGCATTCGAAAGAAGGTCTCGCCATTGGGGGCTGGAGTTGGGCCGAAGGTCGCCGAAAATCCACCGGTGTCAGAGTTGGAGTCGCCGAAGTTAATGATGGCCGGAAAAGTGCACGCCGGCGAGGAACGCACTGTCTCCGGCAAGTTGTAATAAGAGATTAGGACGAGGACGAGGAGCATTAAAGGATTCATTTTGCCTGAAAACATTCTTATGCTCTGTTGATGGAACACTGATAGGAGGGGACCATATATGGATGCCGGGATCTGGTGCTTTAGAGTAGGCAGGACTTATTTTTAATTGATAGGTGTGGATGATTAATCACAGTCAAGTAAGTAATAACCTTTGAGCACACATGTACGGCTTTTCTTTTAAAATGATAGGAGCATAAGTTCAGAACAATTAAAGGAAGAAAAATTCAAATAATTACCAACTGCAATAGAAAGAGGTATAGGTCAGAGCAACCGCTAAAATATGAGGAGATATGTGAAACAAAGTGAGTATAATAAAATATAAAGAGAAGACAATTCCAAAAAATCAAAATATAATTTGAGATATATGAAAATAAAAACTGCGAAATAGGAAAGGTACATACATAGCACCTAATTACTAATGCATTTACATATCTAGCATTTAAACTTTAATTTTGAATTTCTTAGGAGGTCGGTTCCCATATTATTCCTGGCCTCATATGACTGAGAAAAAACCTGTGAAGTAAGTGATGGAGGAGGACGATGTATGCTCTCCAACTGCTCACCTTTAATCTCCGAGAAGAATGGAAGAAAAAGCAGGGATAAAAAGACCCTTAAAGTCCTAATTAGATAGCAGGAGAGCCTTATTTATATGACTTCAAATCGCTTCTCCTTTCTATCGAGATACAAAGATACAATATTTAAATTATTTTATTACATTACTTGGTTTAGGTCTGTAAATGAAGTGCTGACAAAAGATGGTGATGATTTGGATGAAAGACTGTGATGATGTGGACATGGACATACGTCTCTTCTTTAATCAAGGCTGATACTCGAGGGTTATTTGTGCCGTAGAATGCTTGCTGAATAAGCTCGATAGAAGAGCTCATTGGATCAATCTGACAGTTGGAAAATAGTAACTGGATATTTGACAGACCATTTCAGCATGTAAACTCGACATTTCAACTCGAAAACTAAGTTGTTGAATATGCATGGTAGACAAATTTGACAGTCGGATCATGCATCTAGCACTTTGGTAGGTAGAACTTGGAAACTACATTTTTGAAAGAATGTTGTCTACTAGGCTCAAAAAGACAGACTAACATTGGTATCAACCCACTAAAGCAGTTTATGTGTTTACAAATATTTCTTTGATTCTCTTATCTCTTGATCACACAACTAAAAAAAAGAATAATAGAATGAAAAGTTTAATAACTTTTTGTATCGTCTACTAGCACGATGAACTGTTTACACATGCAATACATGATACATGTTACAGAATGTCCCTTCAGGGGTTTTCGACCATCTAGAAAGGTAACGTATGAGAAATTTTAACAAAAAGTTGTGATTCTATAAAGTTTGAGTTATCTTTTATGACTGAAAGTTTGTGCTTCCTATGCTTATAACTTGACGATAAGAGCACATTGTGAAGCCACTTCCTATGAGTTTGTAACATCCTTCATCTGGGGGTTGTAGATCTCATACAAGAAGTAATCGCTTGAGCTCACTATTGAGTTTGGATCGTTCTTCTTCTAGGGACCTTATATTTCATACAAGGATTAGTCCCTTGAACTTCTAAGTGTGAACTATCCTTATCCTGGGGGCTTGAGCATGCAAGTAGAGACTTGTCACATGTACTTATTGGCCTTCATGAGTTANACGCACTGTCTCCGGCAAGTTGTAATAAGAGATTAGGACGAGGACGAGGAGCATTAGAGGATTCATTTTGCCTGAAAACATTCTTATGCTCTGTTGATGGAACAAAGATAGGAGGGGACCATATATGGATGCCGGGATCTGGTGCTTTAGAGTAGGCGGGACTTAAGATTAATTGATAGGTGTGGATGATTAATCACAGTCAAGTACGTAATAACATTTGAACACACTTGTACGGCTTTTCTTTTTAAATGATTGGAGCATAAGTTCAGAACAATTAAAGAAAGAAAAATTCAAATAATTACCAACCGCAATAGAAAGAGGTATAGGTTAGAGCAACCGCTAAAATAAGAGTAGATATGTGAAACAAAGTGAGTATAAGAAAATATAATGAGAAGACAATTCCAAAAAATCAAAATATAATTTGAGATATATGAAAATAAAAACTGCGAAATAGGAAAGGTACATACATAGCACCTAATTACTAATGCATTTACATATCTAGCATTTAAACTTTAATTTTGAATTTCTTAGGACGTCGGTTCCCATATTATTCCTGGCCTCATATGACCGAGAAAAAACCTGTGAAGTAAGTGATGGAGGAGGACGATGCATGCTCTCCAACTGCTCACCTTTAATCTCCGAGAAGAATGGAAGAAAAAGCAGGGATAAAAAGACCCTTAAAGTCCTCATTAGATGGTAGGAGAGCCTTATTTTTATGACTTCAAATCGCTTCTCCTTTCTGTCGAGATACAAAGATATAATATTAAATTATTTTATTACATTACTTGGTCTAGGTCTGTAAATGAAGTGCTGACAAAAGATGGTGATGATTTGGATGAAAGACTGTGATGATGTGGACATGGACATACGTCTCTTCTTTAATCATGACTGATACTCGAGGGTTATTTGTGTATGTAGAATGCTTGCTGAATGAGCTCGATAGAAGAGCTCGTTGGATCAATCCGACAGTTGGAAAATAGTAGTTGGAATTTTGACAGACCGTTTTAGCATGTAAACTCGACATTTCAACTCGAAAACTAAGTTGTTGAATAAGCATGGTAGACAAATTTGACAGTCGGATCATGCATCTAGCACTTCGGTAGGTAGAGCTTGGAAACTACATTTTTGAAAGAATGTTGTCTACTAGGCTCAAAAAGATGGGCTAACATTGGTATCAACCCACTAAAGCAGTTTATGTGTTTACAAATATTTCTCTGATTCTCTAATCTCTTGATCACACAACTACAAAAAGAATAATAGAATGAAAAGTTTAATAACTTTTTGTATCGTCTACTAGCACGATGAACTGTTTACACATGCAGTACATGATACATGTTACAGAATGTCCCTTGAGGGGTTTTCGACCATCTAGAATGGTAACGTATGAGAAATTTTAACAAAAAGTAGTGATTCTATAAAGTTTGAGTTATCTTTTATGACTGAAAGTTTGTGCTTCCTATGCTTATAACTTGACGATAAGGGCACATTGTGAAGCCACTTCCTATGAGTTTGTAACATACTTCATCTGGGGGTTGTAGATCTCATACAAGAAGTAATCGCTTGAGCTCACTATTGAGTTTGGATCGTTCTTCTTCTAGGGACCTTGTATTTCATACAGGGATTAGTCCCTTGAACTTCTAAGTGTGAACTATCCTTATCCTGGGGGTATGAGCATGCAAGTAGAGAGTTGTCACATGTACTTATTGGCCTTCATGAGTTGATGCCTTGTGGTCTACAACCTCTAAGTAAGCTTGTTCCCTTAACTCGTTGAGATGCCAACAGAAAGGGAAAATATTTTGAGTTTCCATTTGTTAGGCTATTTGAAGAGAGATAGAGTGAGAAATCTATTTTAAGAAAGATTAAGTACGATAGGGTGCAATTTATAGTTGAAACAAAATAGTTTGCTTAATGATGGGCAAATTTTGTATTTAATAGGTTTAGGACTTCCCTATACTTAAAGAGTTATTAGTTGATATGTCTATTATGATTTATTTTTCATTACATAATAACCATTGTGAGATTTAAGATGAGATCCATATATAAGCATTGATGCTCTTTGGAGATATCATTATGTTGTCAAAGAAAGAGAAACATGAGTTTTAAAAGTGATAGCAATATTGGAAGTTATTAAATCTTTTCACGCATTAACTCTCAATTAGTTATAAGAACATTGGACACGGATATGGTGAGAGCCATCAACGTTATCGTTATCTTCTAAGAAGTTGTCTATTGCTTGCATTTTGCTTAGAGATGTGTGAAAAGATTGGACTAATTCCTTTATGTTTTACACATATTTTTATATGAAATTTCTCTTTAAAGAAATGAATTCTTATGTTTTTTCTTGTAGATATAATAGGTATTAGGAGTGGAGCAAATTGGAAGAGACATGGAGTGAAAATGAGTTGATATAGAGAAAAAGGCAATACAGTGAGCTAAGGCCTTGACGCCAGACTTTTAGGGCACCTAGGCGTGAGCCCCCAATCCAAGCAACCGAGAGGTCGACACTTTAGCGCCAGTTACTGTGCACCAAGGCCTCAGATGTGGAAGCCAAGGCCTTGATGCTAGAAAAGTTCGGCGCCTAGGTGTAAGAACCAAACCTGTGCAGTTACAACAGTTCAACCAACCAGTTCAAAGCGTCATTTTGGTGGACTAGAGGCAATTTGAACCGAGGATGTTGAAGGTTATTTAATGAAGACCTGAAGACTTGGACATAGATTTTTTTTTGGAGAGTTTTGAGAGTATTACAGAGAGCTTATGGAGAGGAAGGAAAGGATGTTCAATTGAATGTGAAAGAGATAACATTAGGTGGAAGGCTTGTTCTAGGCTAGAGAGAGTAAGTCTAGAGTAGATAATTGGTGAGGAACTAAGTGCTAATGTGAGGAAAGTCTACAGGAAAGTAGCAAGGGCATTTGTGGAGCATTCTCAAGACAGTATTGAGAGAGAGAGAGAGATAAGTATTATTGTGCCAAAGTATTTTATTTTTCTATAAACACTTTGACATGTGGATTCTCTTTGTTTTCAATGAAGTCTTGTGGTGTTTTCTCTATGTTTTATGAGTAATATCCTCGGTCTTTTTCTTGTGGCAATGTAATAGTATTTTGAGGAATGTGGAAATGATTTTAAATTATCTTTAATCTTTTAATGTGATGATTTTCCTTCAGCTTTTCGTTTACTTATAATTTTGGTCAAATGATTTATTAAAATTCATTATGAACCCATAATGACTCAGCAGAGCTATGACATGAACAACTTGGAAAGTCACATTTAACTATAGGGTATGAAGCAAAAGTACACTATAGGGAGATGCAAATAAGTCGGGAGATAATCGTTGTTGGGTTCAAAGTGGGGCTTAAAGAATTAAGGTCACTTTAATCAAATTTCTTTATATACCCGGGAGAGGGTAAATAAGATAATTGCTCATATTTGTCACTAACCATATTTCAATTAGCATTTTATCATTTTCTAAACTCCACTACTATCATTGTTGTCAGTCGCCAAATTGGAAAATNGGTGTTTACCTCGTCGGTGAAGCCGTTTACAATCGCTTTAACCGCTCCGATCCACATGCAGCTCACTGAAGAGGGCTTACGATCTCTGCTAAAGGTTCTTTTTTGATCCAACGATTTTCTATTTATGTTCCGAAAACTTGGATTATGGCATCACTATGCCTGATCGGATTTTAGGGTTTATCTATGGAGACTGATCTGGTATCAAAACTCACTGTAGTATGTGCTTTGATTTTATAATTCGTTATCCTTTGGAAATTATGAAGGGCTTTGGAGATCCTTGTGTGTATCGAATTGGGACTCTTCTGATTCAGGTGGATATTGTTTTTTTTTAAGTCTATTTTTTACCAGGATAATTTAGAAATGAAGATTTTAAACTGAAGAGAAAATATTGATTTTTATAGCAAACAGAGCACTCTGAGTGACAGTTATCTAAGGAGATTTGCTTGGTTCGCTAAATGAGAAATTCTCAAGCATATATGAGTGGTTTCTTTAGGTTAGGCATTGATTTACATTTTTAAATTTTCAGACCGATTTAAACTTATGATTTCACTGCTACAACACCTTAATATTTGACATTTTTTGTACTGCCCTAATCCCTAAGTTGTCACCAACACGCCATTAAGTTAACTGTGTTTATTATTATTTGTACTTTGACGACTCAACTTATAATATAATTCTACCAGGGCATGTGATGCCTTTCTTTCTATGTATTCGACCTAATCTATAAGTTTATTAGGGAAGATTTTCTTGTTTAAAAGTGTAAGTTGACCCATCCTTATCCCCTCCAATAGTAATTATGGGCAAGTATTGGTCTTTGAGGAGTCTACCCTGTGCAGCTGACCATAATTTTTTTGACGGTTATTTCAATAAAAGTTGAAATTAAATTTAATTTTTATAACTAAATATTTACTTTAATTTTCTACCAACTAACCAGAGTAATATCTTTGTGAAAGTTGATAGAGTTGGGTGGTACTGTCAATTAAAAGTTTGGGTACCATATCATTAGATTAATATGCTAAAATATATTCAGTTGTGTTTGGGTTGAAGCAAGGTGAAGGAAAGGAAGTGAAATCCTTATAAATGATTGATTTATTACGAATTTTTTAATCATTGTTTGGGGCTTTCCAATGCTTGTTCTTTTCATTTCACTCAAATTCCTAACGTCTAAACGTACCTTAGGCTTTTGATGAAAGAATAGTTATGTTTGGAACTTCTGCTGCTCATTTCTTCAAAACTTCTTAGCTTTAAAATAAAAAAAGTTGGCAAGTTAAAATTGCACCCCTCGTCTCCATCTAGCTATATCATTAGCCATATAAAAGTGTGTGAACCATTTATTTTCATTGGTTATGAAATGCTTTAGGAGCATTAGTTCTGGTTGGAGAAGGCCAAGTATTTTCTGTTAAAATTTTTTGTCAGCACTAGTTTGAATGTTCTAAGGTTTGAAGAAATGTACATGCAAGAAACCAAAGAGAAACAACAGGAAATGGAAACAACCCAATACAGCTGTGATAACTAGTCATTAGGCGTCGTTGACAATTACATGTTTGTATATTAATTTTAGCTGTCCCAGTGCAAGGGGCTCCACACATGGCCAAATCGACATTGTTGATATTTGTTACAAATAAATGCAATGGGTTGTTTGCGGGTCCTTGTGAGTCTTGACGTTTCATAGATTTATAGGTTGCTGTTAAGTCATTAGGAGGTTTTGTAAGTGTATAAATACTCTTCATATGGGAGTATTAGTGTTAGCAATGAATGAATTAAGCTTTAGCAGACTCTCTTTCCCCCAATACTTGGAATTATGTTGATTTTTAAATTTTTACAGAAGCTCAAATTTGCACAGCAATTCTTAAATTTTGGTTTATTTCAATGTTATTTTAGTAGAATTTCTTTTTTATTTGTCACTCAAGCTTTCATTTAGCCTCACTATCACCTGNTTAAATTTTTACAGAAGCTCAAAGTTGCACAGCAATCCTTAAATTTTGGTTTATTTCAATGTTATTTTAGTAGAATTTCTTTTTTATTTGTGACTCAAGCTTTCATTTAGCCTCACTATCACCCTTTGTCCTATTTGCCAGGACCTCTTCCATTTATATCTGAGTTAAATTCTTTTTGCAACACTTAAATCTCCCAAGTTGCCTTCTAAATCTTTTCGCTGCAATCCACATTCACTCTTGGTATATCACAAATGACATCATCTCTCCCATTGACTCTAGGTCCAATGTCGATCTCCTATTTTTGCCTCATATGTTTTGCATCCCGCTAGAATTTGCTTGATTCTCACCTAATTCTTTTAGCATTCACTTGATCTGGTGTCTCTTAGTTGTCATCACAGAATCTTATGATCCAAATCTAGACATCGTCACTCCGAGTGACCTTAATGTTGGAGTTGTAGGGATATTCGATTACCCTAATTTGCTTTCGAGTCTATTAACATCACAAATCTCATCAGATTCATCATATTCATTTATGAGTGCTCAAAACCTGCCAAATTCATAATATTTATTTTCTGAGTTTTTATAACCATTATTGCGAGACCATAGTGAAGATGTGGCTAATATTATGCAAATATTTTAATGGATAGTTATCGGGTCCTTTGTAGTTTTAGTAGTCTATAAGCTTAATAGGTTGCTATTAAGTCGTTATGAGCATTTGTAAGTCAATTAATACTGTTAATGTGGGAGTGTTCAGATTATACAATGATTGAACTAAGACATGGGAACAACCATCCAAAATAACTACAGTTCTAGGCATCCTCTAATTGTTTCTCTTTTCCCCTATTTATTTCTAGAGTTTTAGGCAAGATAGAAGTTCTCTTGTTGTCCATGTATTTCATTTAATTCTCTTTCTTGTTAGTTTTTTTATTTGCCTTTTTAATTAGTTTCATTTAGTTTCCATTCTTTTGAGTAGATGGCGACCCTTTCTCTCATGAATTTTTGAGATTTTAAGAGTAGTTTTTCTTAAACAATATTTCCTTTGATGTTGTTTTAGCGTTATGTTAGACATGAACTTGATACTTTATATTGGAATAAGCTCCCTTAGTTAATTACTCTTGCAACCATATAACACTCTTGATTAAAATCTTTCTTGGGCTCAATTTTAGGGTTAAATTTGATTTTAAATGTAAATTTAAGTGAGCGGGGAATGGTTGGAGTAATAAAGGCTGACCCTATGAAGTTCTCATGGTTTCATCATCCAGGGCATAGTAGTGGACCTAGTTTACAATGTAGGGTTTCATAATATTTTCTATTGGGATATTTTTATTGGACCTAGATCCAAACATTTTACCATTTAAGTTTTTATAATATTCACTTATATGATAATATTCCTTAGGCACTTCACTGGTTGACTGATTAGTCTTTAATTGTAGAAGTTATATTAACATTTACATGCCTATTTTTTAGGTAACATACGAACAATATTTAAGTATGTGTAATTATTATTTTCGAATAACATTGATTGATAGTTGTTAATATCAAACCCATGAAAATTTGTATCATGTCTTCAATCTATATTCAACTAATTATATTCTTCTATTTTGTAAATAATTTAAATGTTTTGACTTTTCACTTNTATATATATATATATAACATAGTCTTTTAAATTTTGAAAATATATGACCGAATCGATCTCATATCCTTAGTAGTTTAAATAAATGTGCCTAGTACCGTAAGCAATGCATCTATCCTGAAGGGTAGACACACCACTTACTGGTAAGACTTGATTAAATAAACTAACGAAGTTATGACATCCGTTTAAGTCTGCGAAAAATCATTTTTATGTTGACCGATAAGTTCTCATATTTAATACGAAAAAGTAAATAAGATTTATATTAAGCTGGGTTCTTGAAAGTTTCCTATAAGGACAAGACCCTATAGTTAATTACATCTTAGATAACCGAAGTCGCCTAACAAAACTCTCGATAAAAAACAGAGGATATTATCTTCAATAATTTCAAACAGTAGGATGATACACTAAAAATATATGTATTTTTAGACCCATAATTTATACTCATTTTTGGTGATATGCACTTTAATGGAATGCATTTTTAATTTTTTATTGCAGGTTATTGAATTTTGAGACTTCGAGCAAAAAGGATGAAATTTGGAGCAAAAATGATGAAGTTAAAAATTTATTCAGTGCCGACGACGCCATTTGACAGAGAAGAGGGAATTAAATTACGAACCAGTGGCGTCGACAGCTCCAGTGCGGTTCAGACCCCGTTTCTAGAAGATTCGACAAATTTGGATGCTTTTTGAATAGGTTTTTGATGTACCTATTGGAGAACTGACTCTAAGCTCTATTTGGAGCTAAAATTGATCAGAAAATGCGCTCCTTTTCATCATTCCTCACTACCCTTCATTCTCTTACATACTCTACACTTTTCCATCCTCATTCCACCACCATTTTGGAGTCTATTAGTGATTTTTCTTTAAGAATTTAGAGTTTTTGTGTTGAGATTAAGGGTCTGTTTGGGGCAGCTTATAAGTGCGGGCGGAGTTTTGAAAACGCCGTCTCGTCGTTTGTTTCGCTCTTTTTCATAGCTTATCCAAATTTGTCGTTTTGTATTTGTGAAGCACGCGGCCCGTGGAGATGAACCTGCTGTTTGCGTTTAATTCGCAAAATATTACTCTGGTGCCCTCAGCGTCTCCCGTGCCCCTGTTCGTCCTCTGCCCTATCCGCTCCTCCATCTTCTTCGCACGCGGCAGGAAAATCATGGGCATTTACATGGTCGTTGCTCCGGTACCCTCAAGTATGAGGCATATGGAGGATGGTCTAATGTCAGGCTCCTTCATGGTCGTTGATTACTTTGACCTAATCCTTCCAACGAGCGCTCCTCTAATTGGGCAGTGACGATGAAATCCATCACGGAAGGCGATCATAATCTGCTTTAGGAATGCTTCCGAGGGTGCTTCAGAGATCGCAATGCTTCTCTTGCTTTGGCGTCGGAGCAGCATGGATGGCTCGTTCTTCTACGGGAAACTGCTCTCTCTATGCGTCACTGGTGTAGAGATAGCAGGTAGATCTGCTTGGTGATGGAGATAAGGTTACTCTGAGCCCTTCAGCTTCCAATTTTCTTACCCATGTTTTCTCTAGGGGATGCTTGTTGCGTGCTTTATGACAATATTAGGACTCCTGACCGAATATTTTTTTACATTTTTAAGAGGATGTTTTGCAGAAGGTTTTGAGCAGGATTAATGCAATACTTCTCCAACCTTGCCGAATAGTTTTTTTCTCTTCTGTAACATTTCCTCCATCTTCTTCCCCTTCTCTGACATTTCTTCCTCTACGGCTTCCTAGTTCGGATCTTTTTTTTTGAGCTTTTGAACTGCAAATCACAGCTCATCTTCTTCGCCAAAGAGAACAGTTTCCATGTGGAGGTAGTTGCAATGAAAATCTGGAAGTCTTTATTTCATTTTTATGAGATTCAGCAGAAGCATTCCAACCAGAAAGTTTATGAATTCCTGGTGGGTTGTGGAAGTCTTTAATTCTTTTTTTTTTAGATTTATGGATGTCAAACGATTCCTAATCCATCAAATTACTATTTTAAGTACTTCGTACAAGAGCTGTAATGATTTACCAATTACCATAGCTCATTTTCTTTTATATTCCTTTAAACTGGACTTTCTATTGCCTGTTGTATCAACTGTAAATTGTTAAATACTGAAGCTTTCTTCTGTTTTGCTTTAATCAGACAAGTGCTTCATAAACCATCATATACTTTGCAGCTTTTTAGCCCAACAATAGTTTCATATTCTTTTTGAAAATATCAGGTTCTGTAATGTATGAAATTCTCAACATGTAGCTTGTACATGGCTACTCTCTGCTGCAAAAGTTTTCCTAATCGATAAAAAAACGGCTCTAAATATTTTAAAATAGGTAGAAAGTTTTCTTATGTGAATTCTAATGGTTTGTACCTAATGCAGCTATAAACTGATTAATTATCTTTTATCGTGGAATAATGTATTTCATTTAGGGGAAAAATATTTTACTTCAAAAATAAGCTTTATTTATTTTTTGATGGGGGCTCAATTAGTGATGATATTTTCACAAAGATTTCTTTTTTTTCTCTCCTATCAAACCACAAGAAAATTCAATCGACTGAACCAATAAAACTTCTTTTATGTTTTATTGGCTTTAGGTATTTAAGGGAAGACTCATCAAAATATTTTATGAATTAAATTTTGGTTTCATTGATGTTATCGGAAATATTTGGTTTCATTGATGTAAATGCGCTTTTTTGATGTGATCGAAAATATTTGAGTTATATAAATGTAACTCAACTCTTTTGTATTTTCATGTCTTAACATTTGAACTTTAATTTTGTTGAGAAAATTACAAATTCTACGTGACATATTGGTCATTTAACTAAAAAAATCTATAAATAAACTGTTTATAAAATACACAAATCAAACAACTACACAACTTATACAAACATAGATAAAATAGTTATTTATCTGGAATAAACTGTTTTTCAAAGCTACAAAGCTATGAGAATTGACCGGAGAAACGGGATAACCTGCGGCAGCCCCCTTAGTATAAAATGCCGATAACGGGTCGACAGAAGCTCTTGGCAGGTCTGAGGGAGTGGAAACAGGAAAGAAGNACTCAACTCTTTTGTATTTTCATGTCTTAACATTTGAACTTCAATTTTGTTGAGAAAATTACAAATTCTGCGCGACATATTGGTCATTTAACTAATAAATTTATAAATAAGTTGTTTATAAAACACTCAAATCAAACAGCTACACAGCTTATATAGTTATCTGCCCAGATTATGAGAATTGAACTGGATAACCTGCGCAGCCCCCTTAGTATAAAATGCCGATAACGGGTCAATAGAAGCTCTTGGCAGGTCTGAGGGAGTCGAAATAGGAAAGAAGAGGGAAAAATGGCGAAGCCATTAGGCCCCACTGGTGAATTCTTCAAAAGGAGGGATGAATGGAGGAAGCATCCAATGCTCGTCAATCAGTTCAGGAACGCCACTCCCGGCCTTGGCATCGCCCTCGTCGCTTTCGGTGTTTACCTCGTCGGTGAAGCCGTTTACAATCGCTTTAACCGCTCCGATCCACATGCAGCTCACTGAAGAGGGCTTACGATCTCTGCTAAAGGTTCTTTTTTAATCCAACGATTTTCTATTTTTGTTCCGAAAACTTGGATTATGGCATCACTATGCCTGATCGGATTTTATTGTTTATCTATGGAGACTGATCTGGTATCAAAGTTCACTGTAGTATGTGCTTTGATTTTATAATTCATTATCCTTTGGAAATTTTGAAGGGCTTTGGAGATCCCNAACCGCTCCGATCCACATGCAGCTCACTGAAGAGGGCTTACGATCTCTGCTAAAGGTTCTTTTTTGATCCAAACGATTTTCTATTTATGTTCCGAAAACTTGGATTATGGCTTCACTACGCCTGATCGGATTTTAGGGTTTATCTATGGAGACTGATCTGGTATCAAAGTTCACTGTAGTATTTGCTTTGATTTTATAATTCATTATCCTTTGGACATTATGAAGGGCTTTGGAGATCCTTGTGTGTATCGAATTGGGACTCTTCTGATTCAGTTGGATATTGCTTTTTTTCTTAAGTCTATTTTTTACCAGGATAATTTAGAAATGAAGTTGTTAAAAGAGAAAATATTGATTTTGTTAAGAATTATAATAGGAAATAATTTATTCCTATAAGAAATTACGAGGAATAAATTATTTCCTTAATATAAGGAGATATTTCCTATCCTAATTTATATTTATTTCCGTAGATTAATAATTATTTGGTTTCCTATTTTATGTTATTTCCTATATCTCCTAATAGTTAATATGAATTAATTATTGGAGATATTATATGATATATCTTTCATTTCATATCATTTTCTTTTTATTACTTTTCCTATTATAGAGTTCTTGTAAGGGTTATTTATACCATCGTTCATATCAATAAAATAATAGTGTATTTCACCACATTATTCTGAAATTTCAACATGGTATCAGAGAGAGGTTTCGTACCCTAGCCACCGGTCCTCCTTTAAGAATTGTCAGACCCCCTTCCTGCCATCCTCTGTGCAGGAAGGGAGGGACACTCATCTTGATATTTGAAACGATGATTTTTTCTTCTTATCCAAATCCCTAATTCCCCGCCTCCTCGTTAGGTTACAGAAGTCATGGAAAGAATCACAAAGATGTGCTCCCGTGAGTTCAAACCATCTTCAAGTCCGCGCATTGGCGTCAACCTCAGCAGCATGGTCGTTAAGCCTCCAGCCAGCAATAGTGGAGGGAGCGATCTTGACATCGGATATGACACCGATGATCGCCATTGTGGTTCCCCGCCGCATCAGCACCGACTTAATTCTCCACAAGATGTCCATCCTTGTGATTCTCCGTCGTCCGTCGTTCAGACGACGCCGTGGAGGCTACTCGCCACCTCCGTCACCTAGAAATGCATGGGCTGATGTTTTGGAGGATTCTCCTTCTCCGAGGACTTTCAGAAAGTCAGGGGATCTTACTTCACTTCTGTACACGACTCCCAAGAAACAATGACAACAAAGATGCTTTGGAGTTTGGCCAGACATCACCACAAACCATTAAAAAAAAAAAACTTTGTGTTGTATCTTCCTATACCTGCACCAGCGATGGGGCTCCAGCCAAGGCGACACCAGCGATGTCGCCACCCGCCTCATCATCATCTCACCGGAGATATCGCTGCCGTGGATCGAATAATGCCGGCAAAATCCATCGCCGACCCTTCCTCCTGCAGTATTTTTTTCTTCTTTGTCAAAGCATCAGGACTCCTGCAATATCTTTCTTCCCTGCCAAAGCATCAGGGGAAGCTGCGTTTTCAGCCGGTCATTTCTCCTGCAGCATCTTTTTTTTCTTCCTTGCCCAAGCGTCAGGGGGAGCTACGTTTCCAGCCAACCATTTCTCCTGCGGTTGTCTCTTTCCCTGCAAAATTCAAAATTCAGCAAAGTCTGAATCCAACAAATTCAGCCAAGCCTGAATCTCTCTTCTACGTCGAAACATATGACAGACAAAATTCAAAATTCAGCCAAGCATGAATCCAGCAAATTCAGCCAAGCATGAATCTCTCTTCTACACCGAAACATATGACAGACAAATTGAAAATTTAGCCAAACCTGAATCTAGCAAATTCAATAATCCAAACGACCAATTTTTCTTTACTACTCAGCAAGTTAGGAATTACTAACATACATTCAAACTTGAGGGGGAGTTTTAAGAATTATAATAGGAAATAATTTATTCCTATAAGAAGTTATGAGGAATAAATTATTTCCTTAATATAAGGAGATGTTTCCTTTCCTAATTTATATTTATTTCCTTAGATTAATAATTATTTGGTTTCCTATTTTATGCTATTTCATATATCTCCTAATAATTAATATGAATTAATTATTGGAGATATTATATGATATATCTTTCCTTTCATATCATTTCTTTTTTATTATTTTTCCTATTATAGAGTTCTTGTAAGGGTTATTTATACCCTAGTTCATATCAATGAAATCATAGTGTATTTCACCACATTATTCTGAAATTTCAACAGATTTTTATAGCAAACAGAGCACTCTGAGTGACATTTATCTAAGGAGATTTGCTTGGTTCGCTAAATGAGAAATTCTCAAGCATATATGAGTGGTTTCTTTAGGTTAGCCATTGATTTACCTTTTTAAACTTTCAGACCGATTTAAACTTATGATTTCACTGCTACAACACCCTAATATTTGACATTTTTTGTACTGCCCTAATCCCTAAGTTGTCACTAACACGCCATTAAGTTAACCGTGTTTATTATTATTTGTACTTAGACGACTCAACTTATAATAGAATTCGAACAGGGCATGTGATACATTTCTTTGTATGTATTCGACCTAATCTATAAGTTTATTAGGGAAGATTTTCTTGTTTAAAATTGTAAGTTGACCCATTCTTTTCCCCTCCAATAGTAATTATGTGCAAGTATTGATCTTTGAGGATTCTACCCTGTGCAGCTGACCATAATTTTTTTAACGGTTATTTCAATAAAAGTTGAAATTAAATTTAATTTTTATAACTAAATATTCACTTTAATTTTCTACCGACTAACCAGAGTAATATCTTTGTGAAAGTTAATAGAGTTGGGTGGTACTGTCAATTAAAAGTTTGGGCACCATATCATTAGATTAATATGCTAAAATATATTCAGCTGTGTTTGGGTTGAAGCAAGGTGAAGGAAAGGAAGTGAAATCCTGATAAATGATTGATTTATTATGAATTTTGTAATCATTGTTTGGGGCTTTCCAATGACTTGTTCTTTTCATTTCACTCAAATTCCTAACGTCTAAACGTACCTTAGGCTTTTGATGAAAGAATAGTTATGTTTGGAACTTCTGCTGCTCATTTCTTCAGAACTTCTTAGCTGTAAAATAAAAAAAGTTGGCACGTTAAAATTTCACCCCACGTCTCCATCTAGCTATATCATCAGCCATATAAAAGTGTGGGAACCATTTATTTTCATTGGTTATGAAATGCTTTAGGAGCATTAGTTCTGGTTGGAGAAGGCCAAGTATTTTCTGTTAAAATTTTTTGTCAGCACTAGTTTGAATGTTCTAAGGTTTGAAGAAATGCACGTGCAAGAAACCAAAGAGAAACAACAGGAAATGGAAACAACCCAATACAGCTGTGATAATTAGTCATTAGGCGTCGTTGACAATTACATGTTTGTATATTAATTTTAGTNTATTTCCACACTTCAATTGGGATATCATCAGGTCCTACAAACTTTCCACCCTTGGTTTTCTTTAAAGCCTCCCCAACTTCTTTTCTCATCAGGTCCTACAGACTTTCCACCTTTGGTTTTCTTTAAAGCCTCCTCAACTTCTTTTTTCCTAATGCGACAGTAAAAATGAAACGTTTTATTATTATTCACGATATTAAAATCACTAAGGTCGCTTGTTCAGATAACTTCTTAAAAAGTTTATCAAAGTAACTCACCCACCTATGTTGAATATCTTTTTTTAAGAAAAGTACTTTTTGATTATCATTTTTAATACACTTTACTTGAGTTAAATCCTTACTTTTTTTTTCTCTTTGTTTGACTAGTTTATACATTTTACCCTCCTTAGTATCTAATCTATTATAAAGATCATTAAAAGCAGAATTTTTAGCGTCACATATTATTCTTTTAGACTCCCTGCGGGCCGTTTGATATTTTTCCCAGTTCACTGAGCCTTTATATTTAAACCAATTTTTATAACATAACTTCTTATATTTTATCTTTTCTTGCATATTATTATTCCACCACCAACTATTTTTATTTGTAAATATTTTTTTTTTTGATTCTCCAAGCATATGTTTTGCTACTTGTTTAATAATATTTGTTACTTTATCCCACATCACATTTGCTTCTTCATGAATATCCCAAATTTTGAAATCTTGAATTTTACTCATAAAAATAATTTTATTTGTGTCTTTTAAGTTTCTCCATCTAATTCTGCAATGATGAGTCCTAGTATTTTTTATTTTACAACTCTTAATTTTAAAATCTAAAACTAATAAACGATGTTGGGTATTTAAATTATCACTTGGAATTACCTT
>JXCR01148754.1:172711-183141 GCA_002079205.1 Phalaenopsis hybrid cultivar | reverse complement strand
CTTAGATATTATGCCAAAATGATTCTTCTTCCATCATTTGTCACTTATAAGTTTGATTCATTTATGCTTAGTAGTTAACATAATCTTGAGCATCTTTTTGTTTCTTAGATATTATGCCAAAATGATTTTTTCTTCTATCATTTGTCATCCTCTTTGTATTCAAAATTGAAATGAAAAATTTATTAATCAAATTATTGCAACATAGTCTTCAAATCTCAACAGACCTCTAATTTGCATATAATTTTTGTTTTAATAGATATTTCTTTCAAGCTAAATCCACTTCAGTTTAGAATAATCTATAGCTTTTCTCATTATTTTGTTTAAATTTTGTTTCTGAGTATTGTTTTTCTTTTAAATTCTTTTGATATTTGTTTGAATTAATATATTTTTCTTTCTTAAATATTTTCATCATTAATGGGCTTTATTATATTGTCTTCTAATGCATCTTACTAGATAAAACTTTTTATATTCTTTTATCTCTTGCCCTAATTATTTTATATATTTCCCCATTTTCTCCTTTAGTAACTTCTCTATTATATAAAGTATCAAGTTAACGCTTTTATCATACTCACTTTTGTCTTTGCAATAGTTATAAGTCTTTGTAATATCTTTTTTCTCATTCTTCGCAAGTTCTTTGTTCTCTATATAATCTTCTGAACCTCTTCACTCCACTAAATCTGTACCTTTTTTTAGCTTGTTGTACAATAGTCTTCTTCATGGTACCAGCTATCTTATACTATGTTCACTTTGATGTCACTAAAAAAAATAAAAATAAATAAATAAATAAATAAAAAAAAACCAATTTGCACCTCATGACAATATTTGAATGATTCATTTATTAACCATTTCAATGTCACCATTTTATTTTAGGTTAATAGTTCTTATTCTTTTATTTATATTTCTAACATATAAATTTGTAATTTTTATTCAGTATTGCATGGATGAACCTTCTCCTAAAATCACCTCATTATTTCGTATAATTTTCATTTCTTTTTGTAAAGAACTCTATTTGTGATTTGCTAACTTATCTTTGAAGAGTAAATAATTTTTCTTTATTTTTAAACTGATATTTTTGCTATGACAAAGATCATATACTACGATTAACTCCAGCACAAATTATGATATTTTCACACTAAAAATGAGTGAAAATGAAATCATTCTTAAACATAAGTAATGAGCACTAATGATAACTGCCTTATGATTAATTGTATTCATCTTAATAATTTTTTCATTCAACACTGAACTCTTCAATGCTCCTATTTTATTTTTATTATTGAAATTTATAACATTCAGTAGCTTATACCCTTCCCTTGTGTCTTTGAATTTTTTCACTTTTCATTAATTTGTTCCTCACAAATAATGCTTTTTCTTTTTCTAATCATTATGTACACTAATTCTTTTACTCAAGTTCATGCTGCATTTCTATTCTTAATTTTAAACTTAAGCAACCCTTGCTCATTTTAACCACATTTGATTAAAGTGTGACATGCAACATACATATTTATAGAATGGAACGTAATTTTAAGTTGCTTAAGTCATAGATTTCTTACTTTTACTGAAAGTTCAAATTTGTTATCCTGTCTTGACATTGTTTTATATAGGCTGACAGGTTGAGTATGGTTACAGAATTTTAAACACTTTTGTTGGATGTGCGGGCTCCAAAGTCTCCTAGGATTAGCCTGACTCGTCCCATATCAATTCTGGTTTGAAGGTTACATGGAAATCCAGATATTTTATTAAAAAATAATACTGCATTTTGAAATACAAAATAAAGACCCCCAGCGATATTGTGTTTTTGCACTGCTTGAGAGGTCCCTCAGTGAAACGGCAATAATCTTATTAATAACTTTAGGTCTGACTCTCAACTGATTTCTTTACCCTACATAATCTGTAGTCTTTGTACTCTTGAGTCTGATTCATCTTCTCTTAATTGGTGTAGTCCTGATTTTGTTATTCATTGAAATTTAAGATGGGCTGCAAAGTTACCACTGATCCTTGGTCCTCTTTCTAAATTGCATTTTTAATGTCATGTAATGGTTAACTATTACCTATGGGAGCCTTTTCATTCGACCACAGACTTCTACAAATTCATTTTGCATATATATTGTTTTGAAAGTGCAAGTTAATGTAATGGTGTCAGTTCAACTTTAAGTTTGCATCTCTAAAGCTGAGAAAGCTATCCCTATTTGTTGACAATTGGCTGTTTTGCTTGGTTGAATAAAGAAAAGAATGCTTTTGATATCTGTTAAACCGAAAGAGTCGTCAACCTTATTATCTTTTACTTCCTATCTGCAACAGTAGTTTTTTTCTAAAGAAAAAGTCATTGATTAGCGATTCATTTCCATTGGTTAATAAAAAAAATTCCATGCATGGCTATGATGATTTATGTAACGCTCACAAACACCCGCCTGCCCCACTGATATAACAATTAGAAATAGTATGTCAAGGCTCTTGGCTTTTTAATTAATCAAATATAAATTACTTATCATATTTATCATTGCAGTCAAACAAATACTAATCCTGTAAGCAAATGCTAAATTAGATTATCCAAAAACATTCACTAATTGAAAATTGAGGTAGTTTTAATGAATGTTGCTTTACATTTCTAAATTAGCTTGCTTTTCTTTTGGTAGAAAAAGCTTAACCTAATTCTTTGTTTTTCTCATTTTTTTTGGATTCACTTGTGACTTTTATAGTATTTGCCTTTGGAGTTTGCTTATAGTGTCAATCTTATTTGGTTGGAAAATGGGAATTGATTGTAGTTGTTTGATTGGAAAGATCTTTGGTTAGTTAATTTCTTTACTAGCGAGTACTTATTAAATATATACCTATCATCAAATGGAAGAGAACATTTTGAATTTGATATTGCTACTTGCTAATCCCCTTCCTCCAGCTCATGCACGCACCTGTATGTGTGTTTGTAAAGCTAGCATTCTGATCAGAAAGCCCAATATCCCAATAAAATAATAATAAATATAAATTTGATTGCTTTTTCATATAGAGTTGTTGGTAATGTAGATGATAAAATAGTTTTTAATATACCAATCCTCAACTATAACTAGAAAATCAAACAATCTGAGGAGCGCTTTACCCATATAATTTTACATATAGAGTAGACCATAACTTTGCATTGGCCTATCACTGACTAAATCTTTGACTGCTTGTTTCTATTTTTTTTTCAAGTTTATCAGCTTTTCTCTAAGAAAAATACACTATCCAGAAATTGACTTCGTCTCTTTTGAGCCAATGTTAGTAGCATTTAGAATACATCCACATCCAAGTGCTCAATTTTTGTGTTTGGCAATCCTTATAGATTTTGTGATATACTTTGGAATGCATAAATTAACCTTCCAATGCTTCTATTTTGGATTTTGCATGTACTAACTCACAATTCCTATAGCGTATGAATTATCTGGCATAATTGATTCAAATCAACCCTATAACTATCCTTCGATATCGAGATGGTTCATTGAAGGGTTCTTATTTGTTAGCGGTCTAAGTATATCCATATGAGTACCGACATGTTTTCAACATATAAGGCTAATACTCTTAAGTAGATGTCAAGAAATTAATTTGGCTGTTCTAGGTCTTTTGTGACAAACATACTCTTGCAAATAGTGCCAACATGTTTTCAACATATAAGGCTAATACTCTTAAGTAAATATCAAGAAATTAATTTGGCTGTTCAAGGTTTTTTGTGACAAACACACTCTTGCAAATAGTGCCAACATGTTTCCAACATATAAGGCTAATACTCTTAAGTAGATATCAAGAAATTAATTTGGCTGTTCAAGGTTTTTTGTGACAAACACACTCTTGCAAATAGTGTTTTAAATTAAAGATGCTTTTGTTATTACCCTTGGTGAGAATGATGTCTACATGATCAAGTCTAATGGAGTGTGTTTGAAGATATAATGATCTGTGATGCCATTGTGAAGACCTATATGGGAATGAACATCACAAAAATTTTTGAACAATACTTTAGGCCTTATTAAACACATAGATTGACCATCCTTGATTGGTGGCCATTGATAAACATGGAGGACTAGTAGATGGGGAGAATATTTCAAAATAGCTTATCCCATAAGTATATGAGAATCCTTTGAGAAATTGNAATGCTTTTGATATCTGTTAAACCGAAAGAGTCGTCAACCTTATTATCTTTTACTTCCTATCTGCAACAGTAATTTTTTTCTAAAGAAAAAGTCATTGATTAGCGATCCATTTCCATTTGTTAATAAAAAAAATTCTCATGCATGGCTATGATGATTTATGTATCGCTCACAAGCACCCGCCTGCCCCACTGATATAACAATTAGAAATAGTATGTCAAGGCTCTTGGCTTTTTAGTTAATCAAATATAAATTATTTATCATATTTATCATTGCAGTCAAACAAATACTAATCCTGTAAGCGAATGCTAAATTAGATTATCCAAAAACATTCACTAATTGAAAATTGAGGTAGTTTTAATGAATGTTGCTTTACATTTCTAAATTAGCTTGCTTTTCTTTTGGTAGAAAAAGCTTAACCTAATTCTTTGTTTTTTTCGTTTTTTTTGGATTCACTTGCGACTTTTATAGTATTTGCCTTTGGAGTTTACTTATAGTGTCAATCTCATTTGGTTGGAAAGTGGGAATTGATTGTAGTTGTTTGATTGGAAAGATCTTTGGTTAGTTAATTTCTTTACTAGTGAGTACTTATTAAATATATACCTATTATCAAATGGAAGAGAACATTTTGAATTTGATATTGCTACTTGCTAATCCTCTTCCTCCACCTCATGCACGCACCTGTATGTGTGTCTGTAAAGCTAGCATTATGATCAGAAAGCACAATATCCCAAATAAAATAATAATAGATATAAATTTGATTGCTTTTTCATATAGAGTTGTTGGTAATGTAGATGATAAAATAGTTTTTAATATACCAATCCTCAACTATAACTAGAAAATCAAACAATCTGAGGAGCGCTTTACCCATATAATTTTACATATAGAGTAGACCATAACTTTGCATTGGCCTATCACTGGCTAATTCTTTGATTGCTTGTTTCTATTTATTTATTTTTTTTTAAGTTTATCAGCTTTTCTCTAAGAAAAATACAATATCCAGAAATTGACTTCGTCTCTTTTGAGCCAATGATAGTAGCATTTAGAATACATCCACATCCAAGTGCTCAATTTTTGTGTTTGGCAATCCTTATAGATTTTGTGATATACTTTGGAATGCATAAATTAACCTTCCAATGCTTCTATTTTGGATTTTGCATGTAATAGCTCACAATTCCTATAGCGTATGAATTATCTGGCATAATTGATTCGAATCAACCCTATAACTATCCTTCGATATCGAGATGGTTCATTGAAGGGTTCTTATTTGTTAGCGGTCCAAGTATATCCATATGAGTACTGACATATTTTCAACATATAAGACTAATACTATTAAGTAGATATCAAGAAATTAATTTGGCTGTTCTAGGTCTTTTGTGACAAACACACTCTTGCAAATAGTGCCAACATGTTTTCAACATATAAGGCTAATACTCTTAAGTAGATATCAAGAAATTAATTTGGCTGTTCAAGGTCTTTTGTGACAAACACACTCTTGCAAATAGTGTTTTAATTTAAAGATGCTTTTGTTATTACCCTTAGTGAGAATGATGTCTACATGATTAAGTCTAATGGAGTGTGTTTGAAGATATAATGATCTGTGATGCCATTGTGAAGACCTATATGGGAATGAACATCACAAAAATTTTCGAACAATACTTTATGCCTTATTAAACACATAGATTGACCATCCTTGATTGGAGGCCATTGGTAAACATGGAGGACTAGTAAATGGGGAAAATATGTCAAAATAGCTTATCCCATAAGTATATGAGAATCCTTTGAGAAATTGTATGTTTTGTACCTATCGATCGAGACATTAGAATGGATTTTGATAGAAAATAACCATTGATAAAAAATGGATTTAACCCTAAAAGATGGAGTAACTATTGTTTTTAATGGCAATTCGAAAACACTTTTCTCAAATCTATTGCCTATTTTCATGGAGTGTTTTGTAACAGTTCTCAATATGTTTTTTAAATATATATAGATAATAGGTATGAAGAAAATGTATGGAAGGAGAGAAATGGTCAAACGATATAAAAGAGTGTGTGAGATGAGTATTCCATTTCCTTTATCTCTTCACAAGGACATTGTTAAATGGCGATCATTAAACCAATCAACAAGAGAATGCTTAGTGGAATCTGATAATTTGGATGAGGCGTTTCTTTGTATGGTTGTTGAGGTCATTGTGAATATACCTTTACAATGGTAATGATAGACATAAGAGCTTTTGGAGGGAGTGGAATGTAGAGCTTTTGGAAGGAGTGGAACATTTTGGGAAGGTATGTCAGAGGAAGGAGAACAGAAATGTTCTGATTTAATAGTAATAATGAACAAATTTAATAAACATAGTGAGTACATTATAACATTTATATTCTTTCCGTTGTGGAAATACTTGAAAAATACACATTGAATACATGAGTAGAGGGCTTGGCTTGCTGGTGGAAGTGTATAGACAAAGCAAATAATCAAACAATATTGGTGTAAGAGGAAATGCAGTCGGGCAAAGATAAATAATTGAGATAGGGAAGTTTTCTTAATAGAGCAGGGAACGACAAATGATATTCATATTAAATATTAATATCCCGATAAGATCTGAAATTATGCAATAAAGAGTTGAGGTACTTTCTTTTCATGAGATGAGGCGTAAGGCTCAATGTATTTTAAGTAATAAATCTCAAATTAAACCATTGAATTAATAAAAATATGAAATAATAAGTAACATGCAAAATTAGAGTAAGATGTTAAAGTAAGATAATAAAGTGCCAAAATAAGATAATTGAAAGTGATGCAAGCCTACAAGCACCAACTAATAAGTCTCTCTCACTCTCAATTCAGTATTAATTAGTCTGTAGTTGTAATTTATGAATTGACAAGTCTCCCTATACTCACATCACTTAGGGTAGTTTATGAGATGCATCATCATAGTTTATTACTTTCTCCTCTCGCACATCTTTATCTGAGTCAATACCTTCCCAATCTTCCACATCATCTATAATCTCAAACTATTTTATTTCTACTAATCAATATAATCTAATAAATTATTAAATAAATTTAAAATAATGACTATATTGATGGTTTGAATTTTTGTTACATAAATTTTATACTAGGATCTTTTTTCTTTTTCATTAACTTGTGCTAGTCATATTCTACCATCGAAGATGGTTGAACTTCAATTTCGCACTTCACGACTTATCATATGATCTCACATCATTCCTGAGGGATTATTATCCATGTTTTCTTCTTAAAATGTCTATATTTGAATTTTTAAGTATACATAGTATAAACCAGTTGTTACAATCTCGCCACTATATCTACTACTACTAATATTACATTTCATGTATTTAGTTTTATATCTATTCAAACAATAACCTTTTGATACTAAAGTTGGCCTCCATAAATCAAGTTTAGATTGTAAATTAACAAAATTCATATGTAGATTCTAACTTACTCTTTCTATATTTTTCCATGAAACCTCTCAATAAATATATACCTTCCATTGTAGACTTGTCCGACATGAATCCAAATTGATTTTGAGAAATTTTTGTTACAATTTAATTATTCTCTCTCATAAGTTTAGTGTATGACGCATTTAACTTAATTCTTATATAATTTACAGTATTGTGCATCCCTTTTATTCTTAAAAATAGAAATCAGTGTACTCTTTCTCCCCTCATCAAACATATTTTAAGTTTTTAAAACAATATTAACAAGTTAGTGAAATCATAAAATTCTCATGTCTTCTAAATTTTTTCACACCTATATCGGAATACTATGAGGTCCTAATGCTTTTTCACATTCTTTTTTTTTAGATTCCTCAACTTATGTTTTACTGCTGCGGCGGTGAAAAAAAAATACTTTTATTTTTGATGTAAAGATCATTAAAGTTATTTTGTATTTTCACAATCTTCATTAAAACTTTTATCAAAATATCTTCCCCCATGGATATTGAATAGTTTTATCTTAGAAAAGTACTTTTTTATTTTCATCCTTAATACCTTTATCCTAAACAAAATTTTTATTTTTCTTATTTTTATCTAGCGAGTTCATACATTTACTTTTCGTTCTCTTTAAAATCTAATATATTATAAAGATCGTTAAAAATAGAAGTCTTAGTATCACAAATTATTCAATTAGATGGAATTTTTTAGCTCAATGACACAAAGAACCCAGAAGAGATTAGTCAGTTTTCGGAACTGTGGACTTTGTTATGGAGATAGTCATGATATATTTTCCTCAATGTGTTATGTTATTACTAGATCCGTGTATTGTTTTGCTGAAGAGAGAAGTTCTTAGAATAAAGTGTGTAGATAAGAGATATAATAGTTTCCTGGAACTTTGTAAAATGAAGACAGTCTCATGTCTTCTTGGAAGGTGTTCAAACATAATAATGATGGGAATGGATGCTTCAAGAACAACATTATCAATTACTTACCACTTTGAAAATTTGATTTTCATGACAATCTAGAGGAGAAGACTTCAAGGTGCTGGAATAAGTGAAACGAAATTCTAACGCCTGTTTTTGACTGTCTTGAATGTAATAGTTAAGGCAGTATAGGATTCAAAATTGTTAAGGAGTCAAGCAAGAACACAATAATCGACACTTCCCAATTTGTAAACTTTATGTTTTCAGGTAATCAAGTGAACGAGTATTAATGTTATGAAGCTTGTCATGAGGACTGACAAAGAAGCCTTAGGCTGAGACCATATGAGATAGTTTGTAGCAATGAAGTTAAGTAGCTTCATTTGTTTATGTTGTTTTCTATTTCTCCAGTTAATGTCTGTCTTAACCATTGCTTATTTATTTATTTATTATTTTCGAAATTGTTTGAAGTCTTGGAGTAAATTTTTGTGATAAAGCTTATAAATTCATAAAAAACGGCAGGCATTCCTGAAAAATTCCAGCGATGTCTTTGAGCAACTCCTCAGTTCGTTTCTTTAGTGTGGAGAATATTGGAGGCTTTTCAACGTGGTTTTATATCCTATATTTCTAAATAATCTGCCGCCAGAAACATAATTTTTTCATATTGTATAGCTATTTACATGACCTTTTAATTGTGACCGTCTTTATGCGTGTTGACATTTTATGAATTGGGAAATTGCTGATTATGAATTGCGTGCCTTACTATTGGTTAGGGATTTTGTTTAGCTTTGCAGGAACATTGATGCGGCCGTTTTAGCATAGTGAAATTGGAGAAAAGATGGAACTCAAGGAAGAATGCCTTGGTGCGCTGAGTCCCATAATGTGGTTTCATTAAGTTGGCTTTTGACCCTATTAACAACGTTTTAAAAATCAGATTTTGGACGTGTCAGTTCTATCTGTTGAATCCAAATTTATCTTGTGAGGCATTCCCAAGAATCAGTGATAGAGACCGAAGAGAAGAGAGAGAAAGTGATAGAAAGAGAGAATAACACACAGACTTGCCCTGTAAGGTTGAACTGGGGTATTCCCGGGTTATGTCACCTATTTTATACATGGAAAATAGAGTTTTCAACATAGAAAGGGAGTGAGTCCTCCTCTAAAGAAGCCTCCAATACATTTCATGGACCTTACATGTTTGTCCTTACTTTAATAGGGTATTATTGTCTTTTAGTTGCCTTTTTGGTATTTGTAATTGATTCAACACCTTTTTGTATGGCAGGATTCTGCTTAACAAGTCCTTAAGTCGGCGCTCGGGCTGTTTCGATCATCCGAGTTAGGTTGGTCGTCCATTTAGCCTGTCAATCAGTCGTCCAGGTTCAGGTGGTCAACTGGCTGAGGTGGTCCCGCTAGCCCTCAAAATTGTAGTACCTCATCAAGATCCACGAAGACATTTTTTGGACATACATAAAAGTTTCATAGTCTCTTACTTCTTGCAAGGAAAACAATAATAAGAATGAGACTTTTTAAATATAAAAAAAATGTGATTATATTATATTATACTCTCTTGGTTCATCAAAGTTGTCGTATGCTGGTCGGTAATCCAAAATTGGAGATATATTTGTTTGATCGTCTTGGAGGAGAGTTTTATTTGCTCATCCGTGAGGAGTGTTTTGTTTTCTCTTCCCGAAGGATAACCTTTTTTTTTTGCTTGCACTGAATGAATCTTTTGTTTGCTCGTTTTGTAAGTCTTTTTTGTACGTTCTGAAGAAGGGTTTTTGTTCGCTCATTCCGAAGGAAAGTCTTTCGTGTGCTCGTGTCAAGGGAGTCTTTTGTGTGCTTGTGTTGGAAGAGTCTTTCGTGCGCTCTTCCCGTAGGAGTCTTGTTTGCTCATCNTATCGTAAGCTTTTTATAAATCAATAAAAATCAAATGTAGATTCTCCTTATTATCTCTG
>JXCR01148754.1:148705-161954 GCA_002079205.1 Phalaenopsis hybrid cultivar | reverse complement strand
CTCTTTAATATCTAATCTATTATAAAGATCGTTAAAAATAAAAGTCTTGGTATCACAAATTATTCAATTAGATGGAATTTTTTAGCTCAATGACACAAAGAACCCAGAAGAGATTGGTCAGTTTTCGGAAATGTGGATTTGTTATGGAGATAGTCATGATATATTTTCCTCAATGTGTTATGTTATTACTAGATCCGTGTATTGTTTTGCTGAAGAGAGAAGTTCTTAGAATAAAGTGTGTAGATAAGAGATATAATACTTTCCTGGAACTTCGTAAAATGAAGATAGTCTCATGTCTTCTTGGAAGGTCTTCAAACATAACAATGATGGGAATGGATGCTTCAAGAACAACATTATCAATTACTTGCCACTTTGAAAATTTGATTGTCATGTCAATCTAGAGGAGAAGACTTCAAGTTGTTGGAATNTTTTCCTCAATGTGTTATGTTATTACTAGATCCGTGTATTGTTTTGCTGAAGAGAGAAGTTCTTAGAATAAAATGTGTAGATAAGAGATATAATACTTTCCTGGAACTTCGTAAAATGAGGATAGTCTCATGTCTTCTTGGAAGGTCTTCAAACATAATAATGATGGGAATGGATGCTTCAAGAACAACATTATCAATTACTTACCTCTTAGAAAATTTTATTGTCATGACAATCTAGAGGAGAAGACTTCAAGTTGTTGGAACAAGTGAAACGAAGAAATTCTAACACCTGTTTTTGACTGTCTTGAATGTAATAGTTAAGGCAGTATAGGATTCAAGATTGTTAAGGAGTCGAGCAAGAACACAATAATCGACACTTCCCACTTTGTAAACTTTATGTTTTCAGGTAATCAAGTGGATGAGTATTAATGTTATGATGCTTTCATGAGGACTGACAAAGAAGCCTAAGGCTGAGACCGNTCTAACACCTGTTTTTGACTGTCTTGAATGTAATAGTTAAGGCAGTATAGGATTCAAGATTGTTAAGGAGTCAAGCAAGAACACAATAATCGACACTTCCCACTTTGTAAACTTTATGTTTCCAGGTAATCAAGTGGATGAGTATTAATGTTATGAAGCTTGTCATGAGGACTGACAAAGAAGCCTAAAGCTGAGACCATATGAGATAGTTTGTAGCAATGAAGTTGATTATGATATGCATGGAGGAGAGTTTCAAGTCCTTAAGATGAGGTTGAAAAGCCATAAAGAGTTAACTCATATAATAGAGGACGAGAGATGTTAACAGCGGCTAATGCTGCCTCACATTCTGTTTTTTGTTTTTTTTTTTAATCTATGGCAATATTTTTCAAAATCTTGGCAAAATATTTAAATAATTTGATGAGCTTGTTTCACGTAAATAACTTGGTGATCCTAAGACATACTCTTTTATAACTAAACAATANACAGCGGCTAATGCTGCCTCACATTCTGTTTTTTTTTTTTTTTAATCTATGGCAATATTTTTCAAAATCTTGACAAAATATTTAAATGATTTGATAAGCTTGTTTCAGGTAAATAACTTGGTGATCCTAAGACATACTCTTTTATAACTAAACAATGTACTTCTTTTTATTAAATCTCTAGCATTAATCAAACGGAAAAGTAGCTTCATTTGTTTATGTTGTTTTCTATTTCTCCAGCCATTGTCTGTCTTAACCATTGCTTATTTATTTATTTATTATTTTCTAAATTATTTGAAGTCTTGGAGTAAATTTTTGTGATAAAGCTTATAAATTCATAAAACGGCAGGCATTCCTGAAAATTCCAGCGATGTCTTCGAGCAACTGCTCAGTTCGTTTCTTTAGTGTGGAGAATATTGGAGGCTTTTCAACGTGGTTTTATATCCTATATTTCTAAATAATCTGCCGCCAGAAACATAATTTTTTCATATTGTATAGCTATTTACATGACCTTTTAATTGTGACCGTCTTTATGCGTGTTGACATTTTCTGAATTGGGAAATTGCTGATTATGAATTGCGTGCCTTACTATTGGTTAGGGATTTTGTTTAGCTTTGCAGGAACATTGATGCGGCCGTTTTAGCATAGTGAAATTGGAGAAAAGATGGAACTCAAGGAAGAATGCCTTGGTGCGCTGAGTCCCATAATGTGGTGTCATTAAGTTGGCTTTTGACCCTATTAATAACATTTTAAAAATCAGATTTTGGACTTGTCAGTTCTATCTGTGAATCCAAATTTATCTCACATGCCCAATAATCAGAGTGATAGAAACCGAAGAGAAGAGAGAGAAAGTGATAGAAAGAGAGAAAATAACACACATACTTTCCCTATAAGGGCGAACTAGGGTATTCTAGGGTTATGTGACCTATTTTATACATGAAAAATAGATTTTTCAACATAAAAAGGGAGCGAGTCCGTTTCTANGTTTTTTAAATATATATAGATAATAGGTATGAGGAAAATGTATGGAAGGAAGGAGATAAATGGTCAAACGATATAAAAGAGTGTGTGAGATGAGTATTCCATTTCCTTTATCTTTTCACAAGTACATTGTTAAATGTCGATCATTAAACCCATCAAANGTTTTTTAAATATATATAGATAATAGGTATGAGGAAAATGTATGGAAGGAAGGAGATAAATGGTCAAACGATGTAAAAGAGTGTGTGAGATGAGTATGCCATTTCCTTTATCTTTTCACAAGGACATTGTTAAATGTGGATCATTAAACCCATCAACAAGAGAATGCTTAGTGAAATCTGATAATTTGGATGAGGCGTTTCTTTGTATGGTGGTTGAGGTCATTGTGAATATACCTTTACAATGGTAATGATAGACATAAGAGCTTTTGGAGGGAGTGGAATGTAGAGCTTTTGGAGGGAGTGGAACATTTTGGGAAGGTATGTAAGAGGAAGGAGAACAGAAATGTTCTGATTTAATAGTAATATTGAACAAATTTAATAAACATAGTGAGTAGNATGGTAATGTAGACATAAGAGCTTTTGGAGGGAGTGGAATGTAGAGCTTTTGGAGGGAGTGGAACATTTTGGAAAGGTATGTAAGAGGAAGGAGAACAGAAATGTTCTGATTTAATAGTAATAATGAACAAATTTAATAAACATAATGAGTAGATTATAACATTTATATTCTTTCCGTTGTGGAAATACTCGAAAAATACACATTGAATACATGAGGAGAGGGCTTGTCTTGCTGGTGGAAGTGTATAGACAAAGCAAATAATCAAACAATATTGCTGTAAAAGGAAACGCAGTCTGGCAAAGATAAATAGTTGAGATAGGGAAGTTTTCTTAATAGAGCAGGGAATGACAAATAATATTCATATTAAATATTAATATCCCGATAAGATCTGAAATTTTGCAATAAGGAATTGAGGTACTGTCTTTTCCTGAGATGAGGCATAAGGCTCAATGTATTTTAAGTAATAAATCTCAAATTAAACCGTTGAATTACTAAAAATATGAAATAACAAGTAACATGCAAAAATTAGGGTAAGATGTTAAAGTAAGATAATAAAGTGCCGAAATAAGATAATTGAAAGTGATGCAAGCCTACAAGCATCAAATAATAAGTCTCTCTCCCTTTCAATTCAATATTAATTAGTCTGTAATTGTAATTTATGAATTGACAAGTCTCCCTATACTCACATCACTTAGGGTACTTTATGAGATGCATCATCATAGTTTATTACTTTCTCCTCTCACACATCTTTATCTGAATCAATATCTTCCCAATCTTCCACATCATCTATAATCTCAAATTATTTTATTTCTCCTAATCAATATAATCTAATAAATTATTAAATAAATTTAAAATAATGACTATATTGATGGTTTCAATTTTTATTATATAAATTTTATACTAGGATCTTTTTTCTTTTTCATTAACTTGTGCTAGTCATATTATACCATTGAAGATGGTTAAACTTCAATTTCGTACTTCACGACTTATCATATGATCTCACATCATTCTTGAGGGATTATTTTCCAAGTTTTCTTCTTAAAATGTCTATCTTTTAATTTTTAAGTATACATAGTATAAACCAGTTGTTACAATCTTGCCACTATATCTACTACTACTAATATTACATTCCATGTATTTAGTTTTATATCTATTTAAACAATAACCTTTTGATACTAAAGTTGGCCTCCATAAATCAAGTTTAGATTGTAAATTAACAAAAATCATATGTAGATTCTAACTTACTCTCTCTCTGTATTTTTCCATCAAACATCTCAATAAATATATACCTTCCATTGTAGACTTGTCCGACATGAATCCAAATTGATTTTGAGAAATTTTTGTTACATTTAACTTAATTATTCTATAATTTACAGTCTTGTGCATTCCTTTTATTCTTAAAAATATGAATTAGTGTACTCTTTCTCCCCTCATCAAACATATTTTAAGTTTTTAAAACAATATTAACAAGTTAGTGAAATCATAAAATTTTCATTTCTTCTAAATTTTTTCACACCTATATCAAAATAATATGAGGTCCTAGTGCTTTTTCACATTCATTTTCTTTTTAGACTCCTCAACTTATGTTTTACTACAGCGGTGGTAAAAAAAAATACTATTATTTCAGATGTAAAGATCATTAAATTTATTTTGTATTTTCACAATCTTCATTAAAACTTTTATCAAAATATCTTCCCCCACAAATTATGAATAGTTTTATCTTAGAATAGTACTTTTTTTATTTTTATCCTTAATACCTTTATCCTAAACAAAATTTTTATTTTTCTTATTTTTACCTAGCGAGTTCATACATTTACCTTTCGTCCTCTTTAATATCTAATCTATTAGAAAGATCGTTNATATATATATATATATATATATACCTTTGGAATGGTAGACGTATATATAGCTATTATATGAGCCTCCAGTCACCCTAATGCATCTAAAAATTCAAGTACCACCTTCATAACGCCTACTATGCCAAAGGGTATTTGAACCCCGATCTAAGGGCTCTTATGTCGTGGATGCCAACCCACATGTCAGGGGCATGTATACACACACACACACACACACACTCAAAATTGGTCTGCATGGAACTCAAATCAGTTTGTCATACTAAATCTAAAGTTCGATCGGAGAATTTATGGTCGATTAAGCGGTTTTAGGTTGACCACACCAAGACCAACTTGCCAAATGAAAGCGGACAAGCATGTATGATGAAAAATGTGAAAAAACTGTGACTTCAACCAACTAACTGGAGACTGATCTTCTAACCGGCCATCCACAAATGGTGGATCAGTCATCTATTGTTGGTCATTGCCTTCAGTAATAGGTCGGACATCTTAGGTCGACCGCCCATGACTAACCGACTGGCCATCCAAACCCAACCGCCAACAACGTTCAAACTCAAACAACTTCTAAACATAAAGGTCACCCGAAATCTAGACGGAATGACTGACCAATGAAATTCCAACAAATTGAAGGAGGAATATGCCTCTCAGAGAATTTAGATACATCAAAAATTGCCAAAAGTGGCTACTAAATATAAAAATAACATAATATTCTATAACCCCCTCATTAAATCAAGGGAAAAAATGTGATTTCTATTTTAGTAGCTCTCTAAGTTCTATTAATAGATGGTCCAACACTTATAAAGATTTTTGCTCTCAAATATAGATTCATACTTTAAAGGGAGCTCTCCCTTCCTTCCCATCTCTATAATCTCTCTTTATTTATATAAAATGGGTCATATAGCCTAGAAATACCCTAGTTCTCCCCAACGAGACAAATCTGTGTGTGATATTCCTCACTTTTAACCTCTCAATCTCTCTCTCTTTCATAGTTCCTATAGTTCCAATCCATGTGCATCTCTCATGGAACAAATTTGGATTCTACATCCTAAAAGATGTGATGAGCGTGGAGAATGTTGTCAACAAGAAGGAAAACAATACTAACAATAAGAATTATATCTCAAAGATACTCATGATAAGAACATGGTGAAAACCTCTCTTACTTAACGGATCTGGATCTTTAAGCGTCATTTTCATCATTTTTTAGGAAGGCTTTAACTATGAGGAAAAAAAATACAAAATGAACAGCAGATTCCTGATGGTTCAAATAACTTATTGAATGTATCATAAGGTCATTAAGAAGTTAGAATATTGCTTGGATGATCTTGGGCTGTGAAAGCCTTAGCTGAAAAATAAAAGAGAAGTATGAGATTTGTCTCGCCCTTTAACGTATATTTCTCTAACATTCTCTCAAGGTCAAAATTACATTCAAGGAACTTAAATCCAATGAATAGCGTTGGTGATAACCCTGAGTTGTCCGACCAAACAAGTATCTTCCAACAGTCGCATGTAAAAAATTCATTGTTCTAAAGCTTGAGTCGTATAAAGCCTCAGAGGTGGTTTCATACTCAGCAATGACAAGCCTGGCAAAGAGTAGGATAGATATCATCTTAATGGCTAGTCTCAGCGGCTATCCCCGTGAAGGCAGCGACAAGATCAACCTAAGTCCTGACAAAAAGTGAAAACATGTCTAAATTATTATCCGACAGGTTGGTAGACCTTAATATGTATAAGAGGCAAGCTAAACGCTAAAGAAGACCAATAGTGGTTCCAAAATTGCCCTGTTGGGCCCAAATATGAAGGTGGCTAATCGTGGTGCCAAGATCGCCCAGCTGAGCTCAAATATATGAAGACAGCCAGTCACGGTGTCAAGATAGCCCAATTGAACCGAAAGATAAAAAAAGTCATCCCCGATGCCAATATTACCCGGTTAGGACCATAAATAAATATGATCAGCTACGGTACCAGAATCAACCGACTGTGTACAAACATAAAGTTATCTGAGTACAGTGCCAAAATCTCTCGACTTAGCCCAAAAACAACATTGTCCAACAACGATGCCAAGGTCATTTGGTTAGTCAAAAGCATAAAAGTTACTAATCGTGGTGTTAGAATCATCTGGTCGGTCCCACAGTCAACCCACAATGGCAAGCACTAAAAAAATAGGTCTGGAAAACTCAACTCAGAAACAACTTCTGGAGACGGTTCTCCACCCAGTACCGACAAGCTCCATGAAAGGTGTGGCACAAATTACCCTTGTAAATTTGTGGAATTGACCTTCGTTTAAGCGGTGATGGGACTCCCTTAAGTCTCGACGAAGACAAAAACTAACCCAAGGGACGAATCCTAGCAAAAGTTTAATAAGATTGACATTGTAATACTTGTGTACATTCACGTCAACTCGAAGACTACATATTATTAGGAAGCCTCAATCACACAAAAATTGTACTATCATGCAAACCTTTGTAAAGGTATGGTAAAGGCAGAAATCAAAATCTACAAAAGAGAATCGAGAGGTTTCAATTCATTATAAAAGAAAAGTAAACAATTTTCATATTTACCGAATTTCCATGTTTACAAAAATTTGTCTATGCAAAAAAATATTTACAAAAAAAAAATTTCAAAAGAAAAAAACTAAGCTTTATGAAACTCACTGGAAGAGCCCAGTTCGTCTTCAACATCTGGATCGTCCCCAGATGATCCTTCAAAACTAGAGTACATGATTGCAAATTCTTTAGGGGTGGTAAACTTGAACTGACGGGTCGTTCCGAATTGTAAATTTTCGTTCAATTTCACACAAAATTAGAACATATGACTAGAAAAATTTGTGGACTATGGAATGCCCTTTCGTCGGTAGAAGATGATGTAGGTCATGATCGCCGCCACAAAGTTTGGCTTAATCTGCATGAAGGCAGCCACAACCCATATAGGAATTAGTTCTGTTACACCACCAGGTCATTCCTGTATCTTCCATTCACCCTTTTATCCGAAGGGGGGACTCTCAACATGATGACAGAATGAAAAATAAAAGTTTCTTCAATGAAAGCGATGTTTGACGGTGATAGAATGAAGGGTTTAACCGAAATCACTAGACTAAAGGTATGTGGAGTACTCTTCGGAGCGATCTGAATATTGAAGAAATGAATGACAAAGAACTAAAGACCAAAGGAGAATCAAGGAATTAGAAATGGATGGAAAGCACACTCATGGGTTCCTTAAACCCCAATTTATAAGAATTCAATGGAAGCTCAATTGCTGCTTGTAAAAATTGAGAAAATTCCATGTTAAACACAAACACAGAGAATTACAAAAACATAATGTTTTTTCACAAAAATTTAATTACGCATGGACTTAGTCTGACATGAGATATTTCACAAGTTATTGCCTCGACTGGGACTAATTATCTCCTGACAAGCCTCCTAAATAATGTTTGAGCACTGAGCTTAAATTGATCACTTAGTTGACATTAAATTTGAAACTTTGAATGAATGTGCCCTCTCGAAGTTTAGCATTCTCTCGGCGAAAACCGACTATTTTCTTGCTTATTTCCTTTAGTTTGACTTTCATGGCCCGGCCCTAGTGGGCCACAATCCTCTCCAATTCTTCTAGAAAACATGTTAAAGTCATGGGAGACAACCAATGTTTCTCAGAATTTTTATCCCGGGCCTCGTCCTGTTTGATCAAGCGATTGACCACATCCTCTTCGCTACCGGTCAGTACCTTGGGAGCAAGATTTGCCCTAGGATTGGGTCTCCACTATCAATGTCGACTGGAAATTGTTCAGAATGAGGATCCAAATCTATGAAAAAAAAAAGTTTCAAGTAAACATCCCGCTACTCAAATAGAAGAAAGGAAAAAAAAATTTACCCATAATCCGATTCAATTCGAACAAGTTTGTTCTGCCCACGTTATAGAATGGAAAATCATCTATCGACCCCTTCTCGCCAACCATGGGATTATCTTCGCCTACACATTAAGTATCGGCCTGAAAGAAAACGTTCACAACATTCAAGTCAATTTGCAGCTCAGAGGAAGTTTTTCTTAGTGGGTCTGTTGCGGAGGCACTTTGCTCCCCTCCAGTCTTGGGCAAAATTTTACCCGGAATACCGTGAATCGAATCAATAATTCTTCTATTCTCACTACTTGGATTGGTTTTGGCTTCTTGGCCAATTTTTTTCCTAGAAGGTTAACCGTTGGGCCGACATGATCTAATTTCGAGAGTGGATGTCATTCTAACTTTCTCAATAGGTTTTAGCTTGGGGTTGAATCCTTTTATCATAAAGGAACAACAAACGACGAGCAAAGCCAAGATAAGGAATAGGCTCAAGATGATGAAGTTGACTCTCTAACGCCCTTTATATAGGGTCATGGGCACAAAAATCTAAGGATTTTATTTATGGAATTAAATAAAGATTATTATAAGATTTGTATATTTATATTTTAAAATTTTACTGTCCTTGTCGCAGCTGTTACTTTCGAGCAGAAAGAAAATTGAGATCTTGATACGTACACCCAAAATGGCCTACACATATCTTGAAGCATTTTGATAAACCAAATCAATTGTTAAACGTTTAGCAAGAGATCTCATAGTCGGTTGGGCAGCCTGAAATTGACTGATCAAAGGCCACCCTGGCCGATTGAAAGCAATCAAACATGTTTGGTAGAAAATGTGAAGACTTGTGACTCTTCAACCAACTAGCTGAAGTCGGACATTCTACTCAGCAATTTTAGCTGGTTGTTCGCAAAAGGCAGACCGAGCATCTNGATATCATTATGTTGTCAAAGAAAGAGAAACATGAGTTTTAAGAGTGATAGCAATATTGGAAGTTATTAAATCTATTCATGCATTAACTCTCAATTAGTTATAAGAACATTGGACACGGATATGGTGAGAGCCATCAACGTGATCGTTATCTTCTAAGAAGTTGTCTATTGCTTGCATTTTGCTTAGAGACGTGTGAAAAGATTGGACTAATTCCTTTATGTTTTACACATTTTTAGATGAAATTTCTCTTAAAGAAATGTATTCTTATGTTTTTTCTTGTAGATATAATAGGTATTAGGAGTGGAGCAAATTGGAAGAGACATGGAGTGAAAATGAGTTGATATAGAGCAAAAGGCTATACAATGAGCTAAGGCCTTGACGCCAGACTTTTAGGGCACCTAGGCGTGAGGCCCCAATCCAAGCAATCGAGAGGTCGACACCTTAGTGCCAGTTACTGTGCACCAAGGCCTCAGATGTGGAAGCCAAGGCCTTGATGCTAGAAAAGTTCGGCGCCTAGGCGTAAGAACCAAACCTGTGTAGTTACAACAGTTCAACCCACCTGTTCAAAGCGTCATTTGGGGACTAGAGGAAATTTGAACCGAGGATGTTGAAGGCTATTTAATGAAGACCCGAGGACTTGGACAAAGATTTTTTTTTTTGGAGAGTTTTGAGAGTTTTACAGAGAGCTTATGAAGAGGAAGGACAGTATGTTCCACTGAATGTGAAAGAGATAACCTTAGGTGGAAGGCTTGTTCTAGGCTAGAGAGAGTAAGTCTAGAGTAGATAATTGGTGAGGAACTAAGTGCTAAAGTGAGGAAAATCTACAGAAAAGTAGCAAGGGCATTTGTGGAGCATTCTCAAGACAGTATTGAGAGAGAGAGAGATAAGTATTATTGTGTATTTTATTTTTCTATAAACACTTTGACATGTGGATTCTCTTTGTTTTCATTGAAGTCTTGTGGTGTTTTCTCTATGTTTTATGAGTAATATCCTCGGTCTTTTCCTTGTGGCAATGTAATAGTATTTTGAGGAATGTGGAAATGATTTTAAATTATCTTTAATCTTTTAATGTGATGAAAGACTGTGATGATGTGGACATGGGCATACGTCTCTTCTTTAATCATGGCTGATACTCGAGGGTTATTTGTGTTCGTAGAATGCTTGCTGAATGAGCTCGATAGAGAGCTCATTGGATCAATCCGACAGTTGGAAAATAGTAGCTGAAATTTTGACAGAACATTTCAGCGCGTAAACTCGACATTTCAACTCGAAAACTAAGTTGTTGAATAAGCATGGTAGGCAAATTTGACGGTCGGATCATGCATCTAGCACTTTGGTAGGTAAAGCTTGGAAATTACATTTTTGAAAGAATGTTGTCTACTAGGCTCAAAAAGACAGGCTAACATTGGTATCAACCCACTAAAGCAGTTTATGTGTTTACAAATATTTCCCTGATTCTCTAATCTCTTGATCACACAACTACAAAACGAATAATAGAATGAAAAGTTTAATAACTTTTTGTATCGTCTACTAGCACGATGAACTGTTTACACATGCAATACATGATACATGTTACAGAATGTCCCTTCAGAGGGTTTTCGACCATCTAGAAAGGTAACGTATGAGAAATTTTAACAAAAAGTAGTGATTCTATAAAGTTTAAGTTATCTTTTATGACTGAAAGTTTGTGCTTCATATGCTTATAACTTGACGATAAGGGCACATTGTGAAGCCACTTCCTATGAGTTTGTAACATCCTTCATCTGGGGGTTGTAGATATCATACAAGAAGTAATCGCTTGAGCTCACTATTGAGTTTGGATCGTTCTTCTTCTAGGGACCTTATATTTCATACAGGGATGTCGGCACTATTTTTTTTGGTATGGGGTTTGCCCGTAAGAAGCTGTCGGTCATCGGAATTGAAATCCCGTTGCCTGCTTCGGAAGGATGTGCCCGTAAGAAGCTGTCGGTCATCGGAATTGAAATCCCTGCCCGCTTCGGAAGGATGTTTTATGCCCGTAAGAAGCTGTCGGTCATCGGAATTGAAATCCCGTTGCCCGCTTTGGAAGGACGTTAAAAAAAAAAATTTATTTTTGAAAAAGAAGAAGTCAAACTGACCCTTTAGATGAAAGAGCGCTTTACCTCAAATTTTATATTTATCCCGAAGGATGAACACAAGAATTGAGGGTGAGGCTCAGAGCACTTTACCTCAAATCTGTATCTATCCCTAAGGATGAACACAAGAATTGAGGGTGAGGCTTGATCAAATAAACTAGAGAAAGTTATGACATAGGATGAACACAAGAATTGAGGGTGAGGCTCGATCAAATAAACTAGAGAAAATTATGACATCAGAATGAACACAAGAATTGAGGGTGAGGCTCGATCAAATAAACTAAAGAAAGTTATGACATCCATTTTGAACACAAGAATTGAGGGTGAGGCTCGATCAAATAAACTAAAGAAAGTTATGACATCCGCGAACACAAGAATTGAGGGTGAGGCTCGATCAAATAAACTAGAGAAATTTATGACATTCGTTTGATCTGTGAACCAATGTATTGGCCGACAAGTTCCCCTATTTAATATAAGAAATTAAACAGGGTTTACATTATATTGGGTTCGGGAAAAGCTTCCTATAAGGGCAAGCCCCTATAGCNGAATACTCAAGTTCTCCCCGACGAGGCAAGTTTGTGTGTGATTTTCCTCTCTCTTTATCACTCTATATCTTTCTTCTCTGGTTTCTACCGCTCTGATCATGAGGCATGTCTCTTATGAGAGATTTAAACTCAACAACATATATGTATTTTATTTCTTAAAGTACGTACATAAAAATGTGCAATTTAATATTCCAAATTATAAAATATATAGTTAATATATATTTATGCATTTTTATGCTTCATACACCGAATTGTGATTTGCATCTTTCACCAAATCACATACCGGCAAAAATTATAAGTGTTGTCATTATTAATACACCGATCATGTTATGTATATCGTAGATGGGATGAATCTGTGGATGTCATGTTTAATATTACTGAAATTATATGCATAGACAAAATGACATATATGTAAAAATTAAAATTTAGACCTTCAATACGTAAATATATAAGAATTAAATAATATGCATGAAAATATTCATTTCTTTTAAATTATGTATTAATTTTTAATATTTTATAAAATATTTTAGGTAATTATTTTTCTGATGAAATAAAAACAGCTTCGAAACTAAACATACCGTACTTGGCGGGCTCCAGAAAGAGCGAGTACTTAGCAGAATAAATATCCACGTAGGTGATAACCGCATGGGGCAGCTCCTTCCTCATTTTCACTAACGTTTCATTGAGCTTTACGTTGAACTGCTGTGCCGCCTTGTTGTAAATGACAGCACAGCCCGCCGCGTCCAACTCACCAGCGGTTGTGTTGTTTTGGCCGACCAGGACGTAAGCGAGGCAACCCAATGGACCCGTGTTGTGAACCCAAAAATACCTTCCCCCCAGGTTATATATCCTCTTAACTTCGCCGGAGAAGACCGCTATCGTTTGTGGGATGAACTCGTCCGAGGTTTTTCCAGCGAGCAGGCCGGCTGTGAGATCATTCTGTCCGATGTCGATTGTATACAATGCTTGATTGAAGTATTCCTTTCTTGGCATTATGGAATTGAAGAACCATCCTGCAGGGAAAACTATATATATTAATCATAGAACAT
>JXCR01148754.1:125618-138481 GCA_002079205.1 Phalaenopsis hybrid cultivar | reverse complement strand
GATTTTTATAGCAAACAGAGCACTCTGAGTGACAGTTATCTAAGGAGATTTGCTTGGTTCGCTAAATGAGAAATTCTCAAGCATATATGAGTGGTTTCTTTAAGTTAGGCATTGATTTACCTTTTTAAATTTTCAGACCGATTTAAACTTATGATTTCACTGCTACAACATCCTAATATTTGACATTTTTTGTACTGCCCTAATCCCTAAGTTGTCACTAACACGCCATTAAGTTAACTGTGTTTATTATTATTTGTACTTAGACGACTCAACTTATAATAGAATTCGACCAGGGCATGTGATACCTTTCTTTCTATGTATTCGACCTAATCTATAAGTTTATTAGGGAAGATTTTCTTGTTTAAAAGTGTAAGTTGACCCATCCTTATCCCCTCCAATAGTAATTATGGGCAAGTATTGATCTTTGAGGATTCTACCCTGTCCAGCTGACCATAATTTTTTTGACGGTTATTTCAATAAAAGTTGAACTTAAATTTATTTTTTATAACTAAATATTCACTTTAATTTTCTACTAACTAACTAGAGTAATATCTTTGTGAAATTAAATAGAGTTGGGTGGTACTGTCAATTAAAAGTTTGGGTACCATATCATTAGATTAATATGCTAAAATATATTCAGCTGTGTTTGGGTTGAAGCAAGGTGAAGGAAAGGAAGTGAAATCCTGATAAATGATTGATTTATTATGAATTTTGTAATCATTGTTTGGGGCTTTCCAATGACTTGTTCTTTTCATTTCACTCAAATTCCTAACGTCTAAACGTACCTTAGGCTTTTGATGAAAGAATAGTTATGTTTGGAACTTCTGCTGCTCATTTCTTCAGAACTTCTTAGCTGTAAAATAAAAAAGTTGGCAAGTTAAAATTTCACCCCACGTCTCCATCTAGCTATATCATCAGGCATATAAAAGTGTGGGAACCATTTATTTTCGTTGGTTATGAAATGCTTTAGGAGCATTAGTTCTGGTTGGAGAAGGCCAAGTATTTTCTGTTAAAATTTTTTGTCAGCACTAGTTTGAATGTTCTAAGGTTTGAAGAAATGTACATGCAAGAAACCAAAGAGAAACAACAGGAAATGGAAACAACCCAATACAGCTGTGATATGTAGTCATTAGGTGTCGTTGACAATTACATGTTTGTATATTAATTTTAGCTGTCCCAGTGCAAGGGTCTCCACACATGGCCAAATCGACATTGTTGATATTTTTTACAAATAAATGCACTGGGTTGTTTGCGGGTCCTTGTGAGTCTTGACGTTTCATAGATTTATAGGTTGCTGTTAAGCCATTAGGAGGTTTTGTAAGTGTATAAATTCTCTTCATATGGGAGTATTAGTGTTAGCAATTAATGAAGTAAGCTTTAGCAGACTCTCCTTCCCCCAATACTTGGAATTATGTTGATTTTTAAATTTTTACAGAAGCTCAAAGTTGCACAGCAATCCTTAAATTTTGGTTTATTTCAATGTTATTTTAGTACAATTTCTTTTTTATTTGTGACTCAAGCTTTCATTTAGCCTCACTATCACCCGTTGTCCTATTTGCCAGGACCTCTTCCATTTATATCTGAGTTATATTCTTTTTGCAACACTTAAATATCCCAAGTTGCCTTCTAAATCTTCTCGCTGCAAGCAGCATTCTCTCTTGGTATATCACAAATGACATCATCTCTCTCATCGACTCTAGGTCCAATGTCGATCTCCTATTTTTGCCTCATATGTTTTGCATCCCACTAGAATTTGCTTGATTCTGATCTAATTCTTTTAGCACTCACTTGATATGGTGTCTCTTAGTTGTCATCACAGAATCTCACGACCCAAATCTAGACATCGTCACTCCGAGTGACCTTAATGTTGGAGTTGTAGGGATATTCGATTACCCTAATTTCCTTTCGAGTCAATTAACATCACAAATCTCATCAGATTCATCATATTTATTTATGAGTGCTCAAAACCTGCCAAATTCATAATATTTATTTTCTAAGTTTTTATAACCATTATTGCGAGACCATAGTGAAGATGTGGCTAATATTATGAAAATATTATATTGGATAGTTATTGGGTCCTTTGTAGTTTTTGTAGTTTATAAGCTTAATGGGTTGCTATTAAGTCGTTATGAGCATTTGTAAGTCAATTAATACTGTTAATGTGGGAGTGTTAGGATTATATAATGATTGAACTAAGACATGGGAACGACCATCCAAAATAACTACAGTTCTAGGCATCCTCTAATTGTTTGTCTCCTTTCCCCTATTTATTTCTAGAGCTTTAGGCAAGATAGAAGTTCTCTTGTTGTCCATGTATTTCATTTAATTCTCTTTCTTGTTAGTTTTTTTTATTTGCCTTTTTAATTAGTTTCATTTATTTTCCATTCTTTTGAGTAGATAGCGACCCTTTCTCTCAAGAATTTTTGAGAAATTTTAAGAGTAGTTTTTCTTAAGGTATACTAGGTTTTCTTAAACAATATTTCCTTTGATGTTGTTTTAGCGTTATGTTAGACATGAACTTAATACTTTATATTGGAATAAACTCCCTTAGTTAATTACTCTTGCAACCATATAACACTCTTGCTTAAAATCTTTCTTGGGCTCAATTTTAGGGTTAAATTTGATTTTAGATTTAAATTTAAGTGAGTGGGGAATGGTTGGAGTAATAAAGGTAGACCCTATGAAGTTCTCATGGTTTCATCATCCAGGGCATAGTAGTGGACCTAGTTTACAGTGTAGGGTTTCATAATATTTTCTATTGGGACATTTTTAACCTAGATCCAAACAATTTACCATTTAAGTCTTTATAATATTCACTTATATGATAATATTCTTTAGGCACTTCACTGGTTGACTGATTAGTCTTTAATTGTAGAAGTTATATTAACATTTACATGCCTATTTTTTAGGTAACATACGAACAATATTTAAGTATGTGTAATTATTATTTTCGAATAACATTGATTGATAGTTGTTAATATCAAACCCATGAAAATTGGTATCATGTTTTCAATCTATATTCAACTAATTATATTCTTCTATTTTATAAATAATTTAAATGTTTTGACTTTTCTCTTATTTGAACTATGTTTTCAGTATTGAAAATTATTATTTGTTAAAACTTTTTTCTAAAAAACTTTAAATATCCTTTATAAACATCTCTATAACTAATACTAAAAAGATAGGGACTTAATATTGACTTTAGATACAACCCTACTATAATTGAGAACTCTTTGGTCATATTTAAACTGCTAGTGCTAGCATGTACTCTATCATATGTATTTTTAATAGCTTTCACCCACCTTTGGCACACATTTTGTCCTTGACGTATATCAAATCAATTCTTATGATACACAATTATATACTTTCTCATTATCAATAAAAGTTATATAGAGATCATTTATTTGTTTTATATAATTACTTGTATTAAAATATTAGATTCATAGTAAATCTTCTTTTCCTAAAACAAAATTGATTATTTGATGTTGATATACTTTTATAGATCATGCTCTATTATTCTCTCCCATTATTTAATTGTTTCCCCTTTAAGTTTGATTCTTTTTTTGCCTAGTAGTTAACATAGTCTTGATCTTCTTTATGTTCCTTAGATATTATGCCAAAATGATTCTTCTTCCATCATTTGTCACTTATAAGTTTGATTCATTTATGCTTAGTAGTTAACATAATCTTGAGCATCTTTTTGTTTCTTAGATATTATGCCAAAATGATTTTTTCTTCTATCATTTGTCATCCTCTTAGTATTCAAAATTGAAATGAAAAATTTATTAATCAAATTATTGCAACATAGTCGTCAAATCTCAACAGACCTCTAATTTGCATATAATTTTTTGTTTTAATAGATATTTCATTCAAGCTAAATCCACTTCAGTTTAGAATAATCTATAGCTTTTCTCATTATTTTGTTTAAATTTTGTTTCTGAGTATTGTTTTTTTCTTTTAAATTCTTTTGATATTTGTTTGAATTAATATATTTTTCTTTCTTAAATATTTTCATCATTAATGGGCTTTATTATATTGTCTTCTAATGCATCTCACTAGATAAAACTTTTTATATTCTTTTATCTCTTGCCTTAATTATTTTATATATTTCCCCATTTTCTCCTTTAGTAACTTCTCTATTATATAAAGTATCAAGTTAACGCTTCTATCATACTCACTTTTGTCTTTGCAATATTTATAAGTCTTTGTAATGTCTTTTTTATCATTCTTCGCAAGTTCTTTGTTCTCTATATAATCTTCTGAACCTCTTCACTCCACTATCTGTACATTTTCTTAGCTTGTTGTACAATTGTCTTCTTCATGGAACCAGCTATCTTTGATGTCACTTATAAAAAAAAAAAAAAGAAAACCAATTTGCACCTCATGACAATATTTGAATGATTCATTTATTAACCATTTCAATGTCACCATTTTATTTTAGGTTAATAGTTCTTATTCTTTTATTTATATTTCTAACATATAAATTTGTAATTTTTATTCAGTATTGCATGGATGAACCTTCTCCTAAAATCACCTCATTATTTCGTATAATTTTCATTTCTTTTTGTAAAAGAACTCTATTTGTGATTTGCTAACTTATCTTTGAAGAGTAAATAATTTTTCTTTAGTTTTAAAATGATATATTTGCTATGACAAAGATCATATACTACGATTAACTCCAGCACAAATTATGATATTTTCACACTAAAAATGAGTGAAAATGAAATCATTCTTAAACATAAGTAATGAGCACTAATGATAACTGGCTTATGATTAATTGTATTCATCTTAATAATTTTTTCATTCAACACTGAACTCTTCAATGCTCCTATTTTATTTTTATTATTGAAATTTATAACATTCAGTAGCTTATACCCTTCCCTTGTGTCTTTGAATTTTTTCACTTTTCATTAATTTGTTCCTCACAAATAATGCTTTTTCTTTTCTAATCATTATGTACACTAATTTTTTTACTCAAGTTCATGCTGCATTTCTATTCTTAATTTTAAACTTAAGCAACCCTTGCTCATTTTAACCACATTTGATTAAAGTGTGACATGCAACATACATATTTATACAATGGAACGTAATTTTAAGTTGCTTAAGTCATAGATTTGTTACTTTACTGAAAGTCCAAATTTGTTATCCTGTCTTGACATTGTTTTGTACAGGCTGACAGGTTGAGTATGGTTACAGATTTTTAAACCCTTTGTTTGATGTGCGGGCCCCAAAGTCTCCTAGGATTAGCCTGACTCGTCCCATATCAATTCTGGTTTGAAAGGTTACATGGAAATCCAGATATTTTTTTTAAAAATAATACTGCATTTTGAAATACAAAATAAAGACCCCCGGCGATATTGTGTTTTTGCACTGCTTGAGAGGTCCCCCAGTGGAACGGCAATAATCTTATTAATAACTTTAGGTTTGACTCTCAACTGATTTCTTCACCCTACATAATCTGTAGTCTTTGTACTCTTGAGTCTGATTCATCTTCCCTTAATTGGTGCAGTCCTGATTTTGTTATTCTTTGAAATTTAAGATGGGCTGCAAAGTTACCACTGATCCTTGGTCCTCTTTCTAAATTGCATTTTTAATGTCATGTAATGGTTAACTATTACCCATGGGAGCCTTTTCATTCGACCACAGACTTCTACAAATTCATTTTGCATATATATTGTTTTGAAAGTGCCAGTTAATGTAACGGTGTCAGTTCAACTTTAAGTTTGCATCTGTAAAGCTGAGAAAGCTATCCGTATTTGTTGACAATTGACTGTTTTGCTTGGTTGATTAAGGAAAATAATGCTTTTGATATCTGTTAAACCGAAAGAGTCGTCAACCTTATTATCTTTTACTTCCCATCTGCAACAGTAATTTTTTTCTAAAGAAAAAGTCATTGATTAGCGATTCATTTCCATTTGTTAATAAAAAAATTCTCATGCATGGCTATGATGATTTATGTAACGCTCACAAGCACCCGCCTGCCCCACTGATATAACAATTAGAAATAGTATGTCAAGGCCATTGGCTTTTTAATTAATCAAATACAAATTATTTATCATATTTATCATTGCAGTCAAACAAATACTAATCCTGTAAGCGAATGCTAAATTAGATTATCCAAAAACATTCACTAATTGAAAATTGAGGTAGTTTTAATGAATGTTGCTTTACATTTCTAAATTAGCTTGCTTTTCTTTTGGTAGAAAAAGCTTAACCTAATTTTTTGTTTGTCTCGTTTTTTTTTAGATTCACTTGCGACTTTTATAGTATTTGCCTTTGGAGTTTGCTTATAGTGTCAATCTCATTTGGTTGGAAAATGGGAATTGATTGTAGTTGTTTGATTGGAAAGATCTTTGGTTAGTTAATTTCTTTACTAGTGAGTACTTATTAAATATATACCAATCATCAAATGGAACAGAACATTTTGAATTTGATATTGTTACTTGCTAATCCTCTTCCTCCAGCTCATGCACGCACCTGTATGTGTGTCTGTAAAGCTGGCATTCTGATCAGAAAGCCCAATATCCCAAATGAAATAATAATAAATATAAATTTGATTGCTTTTTCATATAGAGTTGTTGGTAATGTAGATGATAAAATAGTTTTTAATGTACCAATCCTCAACTATAACTAGAAAATCAAGCAATCTCTGGAGCGCTTTTCTAATATAATTTTACATATAGAGTGGACCATAACTTTGCATTAGCCTATCACTGGCTAAATCTTTGACTGCTTGTTTCTATTTATTTATTTTTTTAAAGTTTATCAGCTTTTCTCTAAGAAAAATACAATATCCAGAAATTGACTTGGTCTCTTTTGAGCTAATGTTAGTAGCATTTAGAATCCATCCACATCCAAGTGCTCAATTTTTGTGTTTGGCAATCCTTATAGATTTTGTGATATACTTTGGAATGCATAAATCAACCTTCCAATGCTTCTAGTTTGGATTTTGCATGTACTAGCTCACAATTCCAATAGCGTATGAATTATCTGGCATAATTGATTCAAATCAACTCTATAACTATCCTTCGATATCGAGATGGTTCATTGAAGGGTTATTTGTTAGCGGTCTAAGTATATCCATATGAGTACCAACATGTTTTCAACATATAAGGCTAATACTCTTAAGTAGATATCAAGAAATTAATTTGGCTGTTCTAGGTCTTTTGTGATAAACACACTCTTGCAAATAGTGCCAACATGTTTTCAACATATAAGGCTAATACTCTTAAGTAGATATCAAGAAATTAATTTGGCTGTTCAAGGTCTTTTGTGACAAACACACTCTTGCTAATAGTGTTTTAATTTAAAGATGCTTTTGTTATTACCCTTAGTGAGAATGATGTCTACATGATTAAGTCTAATGGAGTGTGTTTGAAGATATAATGATCTGTGATGCCATTGTGAAGACCTATATGGGAATGAACATCACAAAAATTTTCGAACAATACTTTATGCCTTATTAAACACATAGATTGACCATCCTTGATTGGAGGCCATTGGTAAACATGGAGGACTAGTAAATGGGGAAAATATGTCAAAATAGCTTATCCCATAAGTATATGAGAATCCTTTGAGAAATTGTATGTTTTGTACCTATCGATCGAGACATTAGAATGGATTTTGATAGAAAATAACCATTGATAAAAAATGGATTTAACCCTAAAAGATGGAGTAACTATTGTTTTTAATGGCAATTCGAAAACACTTTTCTCAAATCTATTGCCTATTTTCATGGAGTGTTTTGTAACAGTTCTCAATATGTTTTTTAAATATATATAGATAATAGGTATGAAGAAAATGTATGGAAGGAGAGAAATGGTCAAACGATATAAAAGAGTGTGTGAGATGAGTATTCCATTTCCTTTATCTCTTCACAAGGACATTGTTAAATGGCGATCATTAAACCAATCAACAAGAGAATGCTTAGTGGAATCTGATAATTTGGATGAGGCGTTTCTTTGTATGGTTGTTGAGGTCATTGTGAATATACCTTTACAATGGTAATGATAGACATAAGAGCTTTTGGAGGGAGTGGAATGTAGAGCTTTTGGAAGGAGTGGAACATTTTGGGAAGGTATGTCAGAGGAAGGAGAACAGAAATGTTCTGATTTAATAGTAATAATGAACAAATTTAATAAACATAGTGAGTACATTATAACATTTATATTCTTTCCGTTGTGGAAATACTTGAAAAATACACATTGAATACATGAGTAGAGGGCTTGGCTTGCTGGTGGAAGTGTATAGACAAAGCAAATAATCAAACAATATTGGTGTAAGAGGAAATGCAGTCGGGCAAAGATAAATAATTGAGATAGGGAAGTTTTCTTAATAGAGCAGGGAACGACAAATGATATTCATATTAAATATTAATATCCCGATAAGATCTGAAATTATGCAATAAAGAGTTGAGGTACTTTCTTTTCATGAGATGAGGCGTAAGGCTCAATGTATTTTAAGTAATAAATCTCAAATTAAACCATTGAATTAATAAAAATATGAAATAATAAGTAACATGCAAAATTAGAGTAAGATGTTAAAGTAAGATAATAAAGTGCCAAAATAAGATAATTGAAAGTGATGCAAGCCTACAAGCACCAACTAATAAGTCTCTCTCACTCTCAATTCAGTATTAATTAGTCTGTAGTTGTAATTTATGAATTGACAAGTCTCCCTATACTCACATCACTTAGGGTAGTTTATGAGATGCATCATCATAGTTTATTACTTTCTCCTCTCGCACATCTTTATCTGAGTCAATACCTTCCCAATCTTCCACATCATCTATAATCTCAAACTATTTTATTTCTACTAATCAATATAATCTAATAAATTATTAAATAAATTTAAAATAATGACTATATTGATGGTTTGAATTTTTGTTACATAAATTTTATACTAGGATCTTTTTTCTTTTTCATTAACTTGTGCTAGTCATATTCTACCATCGAAGATGGTTGAACTTCAATTTCGCACTTCACGACTTATCATATGATCTCACATCATTCCTGAGGGATTATTATCCATGTTTTCTTCTTAAAATGTCTATATTTGAATTTTTAAGTATACATAGTATAAACCAGTTGTTACAATCTCGCCACTATATCTACTACTACTAATATTACATTTCATGTATTTAGTTTTATATCTATTCAAACAATAACCTTTTGATACTAAAGTTGGCCTCCATAAATCAAGTTTAGATTGTAAATTAACAAAATTCATATGTAGATTCTAACTTACTCTTTCTATATTTTTCCATGAAACCTCTCAATAAATATATACCTTCCATTGTAGACTTGTCCGACATGAATCCAAATTGATTTTGAGAAATTTTTGTTACAATTTAATTATTCTCTCTCATAAGTTTAGTGTATGACGCATTTAACTTAATTCTTATATAATTTACAGTATTGTGCATCCCTTTTATTCTTAAAAATAGAAATCAGTGTACTCTTTCTCCCCTCATCAAACATATTTTAAGTTTTTAAAACAATATTAACAAGTTAGTGAAATCATAAAATTCTCATGTCTTCTAAATTTTTTCACACCTATATCGGAATACTATGAGGTCCTAATGCTTTTTCACATTCTTTTTTTTTAGATTCCTCAACTTATGTTTTACTGCTGCGGCGGTGAAAAAAAAATACTTTTATTTTTGATGTAAAGATCATTAAAGTTATTTTGTATTTTCACAATCTTCATTAAAACTTTTATCAAAATATCTTCCCCCATGGATATTGAATAGTTTTATCTTAGAAAAGTACTTTTTTATTTTCATCCTTAATACCTTTATCCTAAACAAAATTTTTATTTTTCTTATTTTTATCTAGCGAGTTCATACATTTACTTTTCGTTCTCTTTAAAATCTAATATATTATAAAGATCGTTAAAAATAGAAGTCTTAGTATCACAAATTATTCAATTAGATGGAATTTTTTAGCTCAATGACACAAAGAACCCAGAAGAGATTGGTCAGTTTTTGGAACTGTGGACTTTGTTATGGAGATAGTCATGATATATTTTCCTCAATGTGTTATGTTATTACTAGATCCGTGTATTGTTTTGCTGAAGAGAGAAGTTCTTAGAATAAAGTGTGTAGATAAGAGATATAATAGTTTCCTGGAACTTTGTAAAATGAAGACAGTCTCATGTCTTCTTGGAAGGTGTTCAAACATAATAATGATGGGAATGGATGCTTCAAGAACAACATTATCAATTACTTACCACTTTGAAAATTTGATTTTCATGACAATCTAGAGGAGAAGACTTCAAGGTGCTGGAATAAGTGAAACGAAATTCTAACGCCTGTTTTTGACTGTCTTGAATGTAATAGTTAAGGCAGTATAGGATTCAAAATTGTTAAGGAGTCAAGCAAGAACACAATAATCGACACTTCCCAATTTGTAAACTTTATGTTTTCAGGTAATCAAGTGAACGAGTATTAATGTTATGAAGCTTGTCATGAGGACTGACAAAGAAGCCTTAGGCTGAGACCATATGAGATAGTTTGTAGCAATGAAGTTAAGTAGCTTCATTTGTTTATGTTGTTTTCTATTTCTCCAGTTAATGTCTGTCTTAACCATTGCTTATTTATTTATTTATTATTTTCGAAATTGTTTGAAGTCTTGGAGTAAATTTTTGTGATAAAGCTTATAAATTCATAAAAAATGGCAGGCATTCCTGAAAAATTCCAGCGATGTCTTTGAGCAACTCNATTTATTATTTTCGAAATTGTTTGAAGTCTTGGAGTAAATTTTTGTGATAAAGCTTATAAATTCATAAAAAACGGCAGGCATTCTTGAAAAATTCCAGCGATGTCTTCGAGCAACTTCTCAGTTCGTTTCTTTAGTGTGGAGAATATTGGAGGCTTTTCAACGTGGTTTTATATCCTATATTTCTAAATAATCTGCCGCCAGAAACATAATTTTTTCATATTGTATAGCTATTTACATGACCTTTTAATTGTGACCGTCTTTATGCGTGTTGACATTTTCTGAATTGGGAAATTGCTGATTATGAATTGCGTGCCTTACTATTGGTTAGGGATTTTGTTTAGCTTTGCAGGAACATTGATGCGGCCGTTTTAGCATAGTGAAATTGGAGAAAAGATGGAACTCAAGGAAGAATGCCTTGGTGCGCTGAGTCCCATAATGTGGTTTCATTAAGTTGGTTTTTGACCCTATTAACAACGTTTTAAAAGTCAGATTTTGGACGTGTCAGTTCTGTCTGTTGAATCCAAATTTATCTTGCAGTGATAGGAACCGAAGAGAAGAGAGAGAAAGTGATAGAAAGAGAGAATAACACACAGACTTGCTCTGTAAGGTTGAACTGGGGTATTCCCGGGTTATGTGACCTATTTTNTGACAGGCTAGAACCTACCCAGCATAACCAAGGATTTATGAACTTAACTCTAGGATCACCAATATTCTTTATGAATTCAAAGGAGGGAAAGAATAGGTTATGCTCCTATTTGTCACAAACCTACTTTTATATTTATAAACCTTTGATTCCAACATTAATTATAATCTCATTGCAGGGAGAAGGATTTTCATACCAATTGAACTCTTCAACATTAAACTTGTTTAGAAACATTTAGCATTTACTTTAAGTTTGGAAAATGAATTTATAAGCATAGGTTACTTCATTATACACAAAAAATTTTGATCTTAATCTCTAGATAAGTTACTTGCAGTTTAAAAAGAATTTTACTAAGTTAATAAAAAGATTTTTTTCTTCCCCTTGGGACTTATACTTCTGGAATTAAAAAAAATCCTATATTACTTTAAATGATACGTGCACTTGTGTAGTATCCCTAGTATGTAAAATTGAATTGTGGATTAAAAGGAGAATTATTTATTAAATAGCACTCAGTTGAGAATTAAGGGTGCAAGCACACATGAGCAGTGGGAGGCAACCTTTGGCACCATTATTTGAGATTGAAATTGAAGTATTTATACATTAAGCACACACATATTGTTTCAGGATCATAGTCGACTATTTTCAAAATGGAATGAAGCAAAATCATTGGCTTGGATCAACACAGGGGCAGTATAAAAATATATATGGTCCAATTTGATATATACATATGGGTTGCCACTCGTCAGAATTACTGACAATGAAACTCACTTTATGGACCAGCGAGTGCAAGACTTCTGCCCGAAATAAGGGATTCATCTAAAGATCATTTTGGTCCATCACCCTTGAATGAATGAGCAGGCTGATGTGGCCAACAAACTCATCTTGAACCTATTAAGGTAAAAGGTTGAAGGAACCAAAGGAAACTGGGTGGATTTACTGTCATCAGTGCTCTAGGCGATCGAAATGATGCCTTCCACAGTGATCGAACAAACCCTATTCATGCTAACACATGGAATGAAGGTCGTGCTACCAGTAAAATATGATCTTCAAATCCGAAGGTTCTATAAAGCCTCTTTGTTCCTTAAAGATGAATAAATTGAGTGGTGGCATGCTAACATAGAGGGGGCGATGCTAGCCCTCGACCTCATGAAGTAATCTCGAGCTAACTTAATGCTCTAACAAGAGGATATTAATTGGTGAACCACCTATTATTTCTCTAAACATGTTCACGGGAAGAATTTCTTCCTAGGTGATCTAGTACTAAAGAAGGTCTACCTAGTAGCTCACAAACATGTAGTCTTTAAGTTAGACCCAACCTGTAGCGAGCCTTGTCAGTCGCTAAGAGTTTTTTTTTAATTGCTGCCCACTGAAATAGTTATTAAAAGTTTGTTTAATTATATATATATATATATATATATATATATATATATATATATATATATATATATATATATATATATATATATATATATATATATATATATATATATATATATATA
>JXCR01148754.1:73176-124863 GCA_002079205.1 Phalaenopsis hybrid cultivar | reverse complement strand
TTATATATATATATATATATATATAATTTAGAAAAGTAATATTTTAATTTGTTGAAAATACAAGACCGAACCAATCTTATTTCTGCATTAGTTTAAATGATCGAGCACAATACCTCAAGTAATATATCTACAGTGGAGGATAAATACACTACTTGCTAGTGGTGCTTAATTAAATAAAATGAAGAATTTATGACATCCATTTTAGTCTAAAAAAAAAAGAAACCCCATCTTAATGTTGACTGACAAATTTCCTACCTAATATGGGAGATTAAATATAGTTTATATTATCAGGGTTCTTAAAGCTCCCTATAAAAGCAAGCCCATATAGTTAATTACATCTTAAATGAACGAAGTCACTTAAGAAAACTCTCGATTCATATTAGAAAATATTGTCTCCAAGAATTTTAAAGGATTGGACTTTTTAAAGATTGGACCAAGAAGTGTCAGATGGTAAGGCTCAATTTTCGAACACTATTACGGAATCTAAAGGAAGAAAAACTAGAGTTTGCCACAAATCCTGAGGAGAACCTCAATGACTTCTCAAGTTACCCAATGATTTGGCTCCAATTTTGAGAAAGAAATTATTGAATGTTTCATCCTGCCAATTAAATTTTTGAATGTTTCATCCTGCCAATTATTTTTATATAAGACTTACATTTGTATGACATAATCATACAAATGCTTGGATGATTGGAGTATTTATGTCATGATGAATGACAACCTCGGAATCCTAAAATAAGTTAGGGCTTAAATTGCACAACATGATTGTGCAAATTCCTAAAGATAAGGTGAGGATTTATGTTGCACTAGGCAAACAACCTCAAAATCCTATGGGTTATGTTATTTAATTATAGGTAAAAAATATTCTGTTGTAGACTCTCATGCTCTTCTAGATCCTCATGTTGTAGATTGTTTCCCACAGAGTAAACTCCAGGCTCCTTGGCGAAGTAGCAGTCCTAAAGTCTAAAAGTTTAAAGGTTTAAATGACAAGTTTAGTTCAAAAATGAGGAGGGTTAAAGTTGATTAGAGCGACATTGTCTAAGATCCTACGGTTCCCTCGTTCTGTTATCGCTATTTTTGTTTGAATTTACTTAGCTTAAACGAGTTGTTAAACCCATTTAAACCGAAGAGATCTCGTTAGCAACTGTGTCTTAACTCATTCAGGGACTCCCATAAATTTAAAAGGACGTGTTTTGAAATTTTATTATTTTTGTTTTGGTTTTGAAAATATTGTTTAATTTCGAAAAAGTTTTCATTTTATCAATCAAGCATGCATGGTATGTAGAAGTGGTAGTAAATTGCAGTAAGTGAAATGACAGAAAATAAATAAAATTGTAAAAGCATACTTGTCATCTTTTTGTTGCTCCCGCTGAAATGTTAGAACTTGCAACATATATATAATTTTGCAGAAAATTTAAATAAATTGCAAGAATGGGAAGATCAAATGATAGTGTAGCTATCAAACCCCAAGCCATGACTTGGTGGGTCCCTAAAGGTTTTAATGAACGATTTTCTAGAACAAAGTATAATAAGTTCAATTGTCCTACAAAATATCTAAATGGTTATAAAAGTGTTTGGGGGACAATCCCTAACGACCTTTAGATCTTTTTAAAATGTTTTCAGTTCATTTAAACTTATTATATTGTTCAATTAATCATCCCAAATTTTAAATTTAGTTTCAATGAATTAATACACCCTATGCTTAATGAACGTGATATTTTAATTATCCCAAGAGTGTGGTAGTTCAAGTATTCACTCGATGTTTTACTAAGAGTTAATGTAAGTGGATGCCCCTAAGGCAAGTTTAAGCCATTGAAGACCCTGTACCCACCACTAAAACTGGGTTTGTAGTGTTTTCAAAATTTTAATTATCAATTATATTATCTTTTCCAAACCCCATTAAATAAGTTCAAATATCAAGCCTAACTCACCACTAAGTTCTTAACAATTTCATGGGTAAACTCGCAATTAAAAAAATATTAATTTAAGTAGAATATATTCTTATCAAAAGATCAAGCCATCACCAATTAGGTGCTTCAAGTAAGTAAGTTATTATCCTCCTAACATAAGCCCGCCACTTTAGAATCACCTAATTTTAATTGACTTCCAAATCATGATAATTTGTGAAATTACAATTTTACCCTTACAATGAAAAGGTGGCAACTTGGTTTCTACCTTTTAATCCATCATATTTCAAACCTCCAAAAGAGTTCATTAGGATTAAAATTACCCATTTTCCCTTTGGTTAATCATAAATTTTGATTAAGGCATCAAAATCTGAAATTACCATTTTGCCCCTAAGGCTCTCCACTCTATAACTTATCAAATATAACTCAAGTGACTTTGAAATTTTTAGAGTACTCCATTCATGGGTCAATTAAAATATCAGAAGAGAAAATGTCATTCTTCAAAATTTATAAAATAATTATTTTGACATAGAAAACAAGATTTTAAATATTAACTTATTTAACTAATCAAAGTAAAATTTTTGTTCATGGGAAAATTATTGGAGGTTCACTTAGTTTGGGAAAAATATTATAATTATTTAAATTATATTTTAGTTAATATAGTTATTTTTTATTTTAGTGATTTATATAAATATAAAATATGTTTTAATTACAAAAATTACTTTTTACATTTTTATTAAATCTCTGTGAGTCCAGAGAACTCAAAGAAATAAACTTTTCATTTTTACCAATTTAATTTTATTTTTTATAATTATTTTTCATGTAAAATTAGAGAAAATGCATTTTTGGCCTTTAAAAAATGTATTTAACCTAGAAAAATTAGGAAAAATATTCTAATGAGTCCCAAGTGGTCAAGAAATAATTAGGAACAATTTTCGGCCATTTTTTGCAATTTTTTGTAATTTTTAATTATTTTTAATTTTTTGTATTTCCAAAATATAAAACTGAACTACTTATTTTAAAAAAAAATTATTTTTCCTAACTGCCCCTCATCACAAGAAGCTTAGAAAATCACTTTTCATAATTTTCCCTATTATATTTAATTTATTAAATTATTTTAATGCCAAAAATGTCTTTTTTCTTAGAAAATCAACTTTAGTGCTCAAACAAATCAAATAAATTTCAAATTTTTATAGTGAGTTAGAATGAGAGTTATTTACAGTATGATTTTTGTTAATATTTTAAATATATAAATTTATTTTAATTTTTATGAATTTTTTAGGCGTAATTAACTGTAGTAATTCACATAAATACTCAAAACTTAATTTATATTTTTCTAAGAGTTCTCTAACCACAAGAAACCTACAAAAACAAGTCTCATGTTTTTTTTTTTAAATTTATTTAATTATTTTAAGCAAAATAGCCATCTAAAATTGAAAATTAGGGTTACATGTATAGAGATGCTATCTAACTTTGAAAAAATCACAAAACATACTTACTGTCATGAAGAACAAACCCCTAAAGTTTCAAATCATGGTGATTATTATTTAGCTAATTAAAATTAAGAGACTCCTAAGAGTATTTAATTAATTAGTTGTTTCAAAGATTAAACTAGTTGTTTCAAAGGTGATCTGCACATCAATCATCTGGGTTTTAATTTGGATAAAGGTAAAATAAGAGCTTATCTTTTTGATAGTCTTATTGATAAGATCAATAAGAGAATTACAACTTTGGATAAATTTCTATTATTTTTTGGTGACAAAGTTACTTTACTTAAAAGTTTTCTTACTCTATACCTCTCTATACCTCTCTACACTCTTCGTTTCATCAAAATTTCTACTATTCAAGTCAAAAGATTGGAGGAAAATTTTAATAAATTTCTTTAGGTTGGTAAAGAGCAAGGAATTCACTGGTTAACTTGGCTAAAAATGTGCAAACCAACTCATTCTAGAGGTTCGGGTTTTAGAAGTATTAATGATTCTATGAAAATCAGTTTCATGAACTTATGAGTGCAATTCAAGAGTGCTAATTTCCTCTGGTCTCTTTTGATGAGAGATAAAAATTGTGGAAGTTCCCATCCTCTTTCTATTATTAGAAATTATTCTGACACTTTTTTCTGGAAAGAAATGCTTAAGATTGGTAAATTCATAGAGGAATTTATTTGTTGGGATATTGGTAACGGTTTTTGTAGTTTCTAGTATAATAATTGGTTGGGGGATGATCCTTTAGCTGACTCTTATGGGGGTCCTTTTAATGTGATGATGGTTATTAATGGTTTTTGGAGCAATGATAGTTGGGATTTCAATAAGCTTGGGGATTTGGTTAATAAGGAGGATGCTTATTTGATTTCTAAGATTCCTATTACTACTAGAATGGATATAATGAAGATTAAAACTGAAAGTGAAAATTCTATTTCTAGGATATTTTTTATATCTTGGCCTCATACTAAAGGGATTGATTTAAAATGGGCTTGAAATTGTATAATTAAACCTTCTCAATTTTTTCATTTGGAGGTTACTTCATCACATCATTCCTACTCATGACATTTTGAAAATGAAAGGTGTGAGATTATTTATGAGGTGTTTTCTGTGTAAACAACATGATGAAGTTGTGGAACATACTTTTATCAATTGTCATTTTACTAAGGAGGTTTGGGTTAAGATGTTCATTCTTTTTGATAAAGTGATGAATGTTGACCATATGAAGTAGTATTGATTGTTGGAAGAGTTATGGATGTCAATTCCATGCTTCCATTCCTGTTGTGATTTTCTGGTATCTATGTTTTATGAGGAATTAAGTAAACATAATGACAAGTTGGCTACTGTTTCTGGCAGTTTCAATTACATTCAAAACTTTGTGTTTAAAATGTTTTTATTTGATAGTTTTAAAAAACTTGTGAATATGCATAATTTTAGGATGTTTAACAAATTTATAATTTTAGTTCTTAAGAAGCTTAAATGGAGTTATAAACTTGTGTTTTGGAAAAAACCCAAATAAGGTTTGTTGAAATTCAGTGTGGACGGGAACTGGAATTGTAGCTTGGCTGACATAGATGGAGTTCGTATAAATTGGTTAGGTAATCATGTTCTATGTTTTTCTGTACCTATTCTATCGTCNTCCATTCCTATTGTGATTTTCTGGTATCTATGTTTTATGAGGAATTAAGTAAACATAATGACAAGTTGGCTAATGTTTCTGGCAGTTTCAATTACATTCAAAACTGTGTTTAAAATGTTTTTATTTGATAGTTTTTAAAAACTTGGGAACATGCATAATTTTAGGATGTTTAACAAATTTATAATTTTAGTTCTTAAGAATCTTAAATGGAGTTATAAACTTGTGTTTTGGAAAAAACCCAAATATGGTTTGTTGAAATTCAGTGTGGACGGCAACTGGAATTGTAGCTTGGCTGGCACAGATGGAGTTCGTATAAATTGGTTAGGTAATCATGTTCTATGTTTTTCTGTACCTATTCTATCGTCTTCTCTGATTGTTGTTGAAGCTGATGCAGTGGTTAATGCTTTAGTTTTTGCTATTAAATGTGGTTGGAGTAGGATTATTGTTGAAATGGATTCTTTGCTTTGTTGGAAGTATTGCACTCAGCAGATAAAGTATGGTTGGGATTTGATCATTCAAATGAAGAAGATTTTTGCTCATCAAGTTTTTGTGTAGGTTTGTTGGTTTTATACTCATCGTGAAGGAGATAAGGCTGCTAATTGGGCTGCTAGATGGGGTTTGACTTCACAGAGGATTACGGTTTCTAATATAGTTTCTGTGGAGCTGTCTTATTTGCTTCTCGAAGANAGTATGGTTGGGATTTGATCATTCAAATGAAGAAGATTTTTGCTCATCAAGTTTTTGTGTAGGTTTGTTGGTCTTATACTCATCGTGAAGGAGATAAGGCTGCTAATTGGGCTGCTAGATGGGGTTTGACTTCAAAGAAGATTACGGTTTCTAATATAGTTTCTGTGGAGCTGTCTTATTTGCTTCTCGGAGACTGTTTCAATACACACTTTCTTTGGTTTAATCATTGTTTTTTTTTCTTTTTCTTTTTTTTTTTGCATGAGTTATCTATGGCTACCGATTCTTAGTTTTGTCATTCCTTGAGTGAGTTGTATTTCTTTTTTGATGGGTTGTTTTTAGTAAATTTATTACCACTTTTGAAATAACCCTTTTGTGCATAATAATTTTTTTTGCGAGATTTAATATGTGGTAGAGATTCGATATGTCTCGTTTGCTTCTTTGGAAGTATTGTAATGATTTCAAAGATATTTTATCTAAAAAAATGACTGCACGNTATTTCTTTTTTGATGGGTTGTTTTTAGTAAATTTATTACCACTTTTGAAATAACCCTTTTGTGCATAATAAATTTTTTTACGATATTTAATATGTGGTAGAGATTCGATGTCTCATTTGCTTCTTTGGAAGTATTGTAATGATTTCAAAGATATTTTATCTAAATAAATGACTGCACAGATCTTTATGAGATAATGTGGTAGTGAAGGCCAGTAGAGCCACCTCAGCCGACCAACCACTCTCAACCAACTCAACTGACCGACCACCACAGCTTGGACGACCGACCGATAGCCTGATGACCGAAATAACACAATGACCTACCAAGCTGAAGGTTCATCCATATGAAAATATGCCAGAATAAGTTACAAATACGAAAAAAGCACGCCAAGAGACAATAATATCCTATAACGCTCATGTTGAAGTAAAAGAAAACATGTAATTTTACACCTTTGACCCCCTATCTCCTATAAATGAGGTCGACATGTAACAGGGGCTTCTATTGGGGTTGCAGGGTGGGGTGGGGAACTCTCTTTCCTCCTCTCTTGTAACCTGAATACCTCAATTCTCACCCTTACTGGGCAAGTCTATGCGTGTTTTTTCCTTCTCTTTCTCCATTTTCTCTCCNAAACCTCCTTAGTAAAATGACAATTGATAAAAGTATGTTCCACATCTTCATCATGTTGTTTACACAGAAAACTCCTCATAAATAATCTCGCACCTTTCATTTTCAAAAAGTCATGAGTAGGAATCATGTGATGAAGTAACCTCCAAATGAAAAAATTGAGAAGGTTTAATTATAGAATTTCAAGCCCATTTTAAATCAATCCCTTTAGTATGGGGCCAAGATATAAAAAATATCCTAGAAATAGAATTGCCACTTTCACTTTTAATCTTTATTATATCCATTCTAGTAGTAATAGGAATCTTAGAAATCAAATAAGCATCCTCCTTATTAACCAAATCCCCAAGCTTATTGAAATTCCAACTATGATTACTCCAAAAACCCTTAATAACCACCATCACATTAAAAGGACCCCCATAAGAGTCAGCTAAAGGATCATCCCCCAACCAATTATTATACTAGAAACTACAAAAACCGTTACCAATATCCCAACAAATAAATTCCTCTATGAATTTACCAATCTTAAGCATTTCTTTCCAGAAAAAAGTGTCAGAATAATTTCTAATAATAGAAAGAGGATGGGAACTTCCACAATTTTTATCTCTCATCAAAAGAGACTAGAGGAAATTAGCACTCTTGAATTGCACTCATAAGTTCATGAAACTGATTTTCATAGAATCATTAATACTTCTAAAACCCGAACCTCTAGAATGAGTTGGTTTGCACATTTTTAGCCAAGTTAACCAGTGAATTCCTTGCTCTTTACCAACCCAAAGAAATTTATTCAAATTGTTCTCCAATCTTTTGACTTGAATAGTAGAAATTTTCATGAAACGTAGAGTGTAGAGAGGTATAGAGTAAGAAAACTTTTCAGTAAAGTAACTTTGTCACCAAAAAATAATAGAAATTTATCCAAAGTTGTAATTCTCTTATTGATCTTATCAATAAGACTATCAAAAAGATAAGCTCTTCTTTTACCTTTATCCAAATTAAAACCCAGTTAATTGATGTGCAGATCACCTTTGAAACAACTAGTTTAATCTTGAATCTAATTTTTCTTCTTAATAAAAATCCATCACGAGCAATAAAAACTGCATTTGCTGGAATTGAAACTCAAGCCAGAAACCTCTTGAAAATGATTAAGACCTTTCCATAATTTTTTGATAGAGCCTTTATTGGTGTTAGAGAAAATAACTAAATCATCAGCATACGCAAGATGAGAACTTCCAAAAATACTTTTGACGGCATAATACATGCTAGGATAAGCACTGAATAGCCTCTTAAGATATATAGAAAGATAATCAAAAGCCATATTAAATATAATAGGAGAGAGTGAATCTCCTTGCTTAATCCGTCTAAAATATTTGAAGAAACCACATTTATTATCATTTATCAAGATAGAGTAATAATTATACTCCAAGATTCTTGTAATAAGAAGACCAGAAGCTTGATTAAAACCTCTAGCCTTGAAGACATCCAAAATGAATTTACACCTTACAGTATCATAAGCCTTTTTTTATATCCATCTTGAAAATAATGTTGCCATTTCTACCTTTTTATCAAGGTCCAAAAACATCTCCTGAGCAATAAGTGCATTCTCATCTATATAGTTGCCTTTAATAAAAGTAGATTGTTTTTTAGCAATAATAATATTGAAATAAGACTGAAATCTGACAACCACAATTTTAGAAAAAATCTTAGAAACCACAGTATTAAGACTTTTTGGCTTGAAAGCATCCAATGTAAACAATCGTTATTTTTAGGTATAAGTACCAAATTGGAAGCTTTAAAAAATATTGGAAGATCTGCTCCCTTGAAAACATCTTGCACAACTAAGTTAACATGTTTACTCACCACATCCCAACAAGTTTTGTAAAAAGCAGACAGGTCCAGTAATTTTATACTGTCAATAGAATTAAGAGCATTCTTGATCCCAACAATATCAGGAATGATTTTAAGATTAATATTACCAGCAACATTAACATCATTAGCAAACAGGTCCATACTTATATTAGCCAGAACCTTACAATCAATGTTAATTAGCTTTGTATAATACTGAATACCCTCAGCCTCAATGAGATCAGGAGAGTAAAATATTGCCATTATTTTGCTTAATCCAACTAACAGTATTACAAATTCTTCTTTTTTTAAAGAAAGCACGATAATAAGATGTATTTCTATCACCATTAACAATTTGATGACCTACAACATTTTGTTTATAAAAGTCCTCCATAGCAATAGCATTTAGTCAACCTGTCCTGTCCTGCTAACAAGCTAAGATAATCAGTCGAATCATTATTATACTCCTCATCAAGCCTCTTCATATTATTCTCAGCCAACTGAACTAAAGAATGCAAATTTTCAACTGCGTACCAATTCCACTTTTTAAGTTTAAAAGTCATAGATTTATGCAAGCCCAATGAATTCTATGAGTATGATTCTAATAGATTGAAGGAAATGGTGTTCAAGAGAATAAGATTCTTTTGACTCGATAGGTGGAGGAGGATGAGCCCTTAAAAAGAGACGTTCAAGAGTTCTATAAGCTACTAAATGCCATACAATAAACACTATGAAATTATTGCATAACCCATTCTGGGTAATCCATGACTCTTATAATATTGAGAATCAAAACTGAATATGACATGCTTTGAGAATGATTTAATCAGATTGTCTGATTACTTTAATGGACAAGTATAAAATAAAATTTAGTGCTAAGGAAAAATTATGTCCAAGTTAGTATTGATATAAAAAAAGATAAATTGTTATGTAAATAATTGCATTTTATATTACAAGACTAATACAAATGAGACTCAATGCAAGTTTTATGATCCTCCAAGGTTTAGTTCACAAATATAATATACAGGCATCACTTCAACCTGTCACTTTTTTCACGTATAAAAGACTATTCATAAATATCAATGTTGCTCAACATCTATATGATGACACAAAAAAGGATCAGAAAATTTAAGTTTTTTCAGTCTTCCAAAATATGGAGAAGTTTTGAAGTTTGATCATACTTATCTTGATTTTTAAATTGAGTTACGTAATGTTCGGTTTGGTTTGTGTGCTGATGATGTCACGCCATATAGTCAGTCTACCTTGTTTTGTTCATGCAAATTTATGATGGCCACTCAATACAACTTATGACAAGCTATGCATAACTACTTTTATATTTCACACATTGATTATATTTATATCTTTAGATAGAAGAGTTATTTATCTTATTGAAAACGGGTTTGATCATTTATGATATTATTACAAATGAAATTTTCAAATCAAAATAGCACTGATGTGGATAATAAATAATTTTTTTGCATATAAAATTTTGGGGTGGAGCATTGTGAGAAAATTAGCTTACTCACACTACACTAGTCGATTAAATTCACAGAAAAAGTTTATGGTTTGAATTGAATCAACATTTTCTACATGTTAGTCATACATCTAGAAAATAAAAAGATGATTTCATAACAAGTAGAGTTGAGGCAACAAGGTGTACATCAAAGTTAATTTGAGATAAGTTATGACAAATTAGTTGTGTAATTATGAATAGTACTGATTCTCAAGGTTGTCTTCATATCATCACCTTAAATTTGATTTTTAACATAAGTCAACAAAATGAAGTATTTTTAAGGATACGCCCTATTGTTAAACTAATTTAATTGACTCAAGCTCCTAATCTAAAGAAGAAAAGATAAATAACTCTTGTGATTTTGTTTAAAAGAAACATCAATTTAATTGATGAGATAGACTACCATGAGATTCTCCTAAAAATAGAGCAATCACAATATCATAACTCTATTTATTGAAGATGCCCATTGCATCACCCTTTGAATCACCTGCTTCATCCATCCAGACAGGCTATTCTATAAGATCATAGACATCATTATGAATAAGTATCATACTCCTTACTTATCTCAATAGAAGATACTAATAAAAGTCCATGATATGTAGTTCAAAATGTTTTAGGTAAAACCTAAATAATATTAAATTATATTACAATATTATTTATGTTTTATAATTATATTTACTTGATTTATTGATATTTTTTGTGTTGAAGGAGTTTTGGTGGCTGCTTGAGCAATATCAACAAATTAGAAGTTACTTCAATATTAGAGGGGTCATCCTCTTACAAGTTATCTTCACTGACATAACGCAAAATNCAAAAAAGCCTCCAATACATGCCATGGACCTTACATGTTTGCCCTTTAATAGGGGCGTTACAGAGTATTATTGTCTTTTGGTGTGCCTTTTTGGTATTTGTAATTGATTCAACAACTTTTTATATGGCAGGACTCTGCTTAACAAGTCCTTAAGTCGGCCGTTTGGGCTGTTTCGATCATCCGAGTTTGGTTGGTCGTCCATTTAGCCTGTCGGTCAGTCATCCAGGTTTAGGTGGTCAACTGGCTAAGGTGGTCCCGCTAGCCCTCAATATTGTAGTATCTCATCAAGATCCACAAAGACATTTTTTGGACATACATAAAAGTTTCATAGTCTCTTACTTCTTGGAAGGAAAACAATAATAAAAACGAGGCTTTTTAAATATAAAAAAATGTGATTATATTATAGCACCCATTGTACTCTCTTGGTTCATCAAAGCTGCCGCTTGCTGGTTGGTAATCCAAAACTGGAGATATATTTGTTTGATCGTCTTGGAGGAGAGTTTTATTTGCTTGTACCTAAGGAGTGTTTTGTTTTCTCTACTTGAAGGATAACCTTTTGTTTGCTCGTACTGAAGGAATTTTTTGTTTGCTCGTTTCGTAAGTCTTTTTTGTAGGTTCTGAAGAAGGGTTTTTTGTTCACTCGTTCCGAAGGAAAGTATTTCGTGTGCTTGTGTCAAGGGAGTCTTTCGTGTGCTTGTGTTGGAAGAGTCTTTCGTGTGCTCTTCCCGTAGGAGAGTCTCGTTTGCTCATCTTAGAAGAGAGTCTTTCATTTTCTCGTCCCAGAAGAATCTTTTTTGCTCGTTATGGAGTTGTTTGCTCTTCACGAAGGAGTCTTTCGTGCGCACATCTCGGTGAAGAGTCTTTCGTGTGCTTATCCCAGAGGAGAGTTTTTGAGATGTATTTCTCTTTGTTGGTGTTGCTTCCTTTCTTATTCGCATCATGCTCCACGACCCCACACCTTTCGGGATTTATAATTTAGATTTGTCCCGTGAGGCATGCCCAAGGATCAGAGCGGTAGTTAGTAGAGAGGAGAGAATGGAGAAAGAGAGAAAAAACACACATAGACTTGCCCTGTAGGGGTGAGAATTGAGGTACTCAGATTACAAGAGAGGAGGAAAGAGAGTCCCCCACCCCACCCTGCAACCCCAAAAGAAGACCCTGTTACATGTTGACCTCATTAATAGGAGATAGGGGGTCAAAGGTGTAAAATTACTTGTTTTTCTTTACTTCAGCATGAGCGTTATAGGATATTATTGTCTCTTGGCGTGCTTTTTTCGTATTTGTAACTTATTCTGGCATATTTTCATATGGATGAACCTTCGGATTGGCAGGTCATTGTGTTATTTCGGTCGTTCAGGCTATCGGTCGGTCGCTCAGGTTATCAGTCAGTCGTCCAAGCTGCGGTGGTCGGTCAGCTGAGTTGGCTGAGAGTGGTTGGTCGGCTGAGGTGGCTTTACTGGCCTTCACTACCACATTATCTCATAAAGATCTTTGCAGTCATTTTTTTAGATAAAATATCTTTGAAATCATTACAATACTTCCAAAGAAGCAAATGAGACATATCGAATCTCTACCACATATTAAATCTCGTAAAAAAGTTTATTATGCACAAAAAGGTTATTTCCAAAGTGGTAATAAATTTACTAAAAACAACCAATCAAAAAAGAAATACAACTCACTCAAGGAATGACAAATCTAAGAANAAAAAAAAAAAAAAAAAAAAAAAAAAAAAAAAAAAAAAAAAAAAAAAAAAAAAAAAAAAAAAAAAAAAAAAAAAAAAAAAAAAAAAAAAAAAAAAATACAATGATTAAACCAAAGAAAGAGTTTATCGAAACAGTCTCCGATAAGCAAATAAGACAGCTCCACAAAAACTATATTAGAAACCGTAATCCTCTATGAAGTCAAACCCCATCTAGCAACCCAGTTAGCAGCCTTATCTCCTTCACGATGAGTATAAGACCAATGAACCTACACAAAAATTTGATGAGCAAAAATCTTCTTCATTTGAATGATCAAATCCCAACCATACTTTATCTGCTGAGTGCAATACTTCCAACGAAGCAAAGAATCCATTTCAACAATAATACTACTCCAACCACATTTAATAGCAAAAACCAAAGCATTAACCACTGCATCAGCTTGAGCAACAATCAGAGAAGACGATAGAATAGGTACAGAAAAACATAGAACAAGATTACCTAACCAGTTTATACAAACTCCATCTGTGTCAGCCAAGCTACAATTCCAGTTCCCGTCCACACTGAATTTCAACAAACCATATTTGGGTTTTTTCCAAAACACAAGTTTATAACTCCATTTAAGCTTCTTAAGAACTAAAATCNGTCCTCCTCTAAAGAAGCCTACAATACATGTCATGGACCTTACATGTTTGTCCTTACTTTAATAGGGTATTATTGTCTTTTGGTTGCCTTTTTGGTATTTATAATTGATTCAACACCTTTTTGTATGGCAGGATTCTGCTTAACAAGTCCTTAAGTCGGCCGCTCGGGCTGTTTCAATCATCCGAGTTAGGTTGGTCGTCCATTTAGCCTGTCAATCAGTCGTCCAGGTTCAGGTGGTCAACTGGCTGAGGTGGTCTCGCTAGCCCTCAATATTGTAGTATCTCATCAAGATCCTCGAAGACATTTTTTGGACATACATAAAAGTTTCATAGTCTCTTACTTCTTGGAAGGAAAACAATAATAAGAATGAGGCTTTTTAAATATAAAAAAATGTGATTATATTATATTATACTCTCTTGGTTCATCAAAGTTGTCGTATGCTGGTCGGTAATCCAAAATTGGAGATATATTTGTTTGATCGTCTTGGAGGAGAGTTTTATTTGCTTGTCCCTGAGGTGTGTTTTGTTTTCTCTTCCCGATGGATAACCTTTTTTTTGCTCGCACTGAAGGAATCTTTTGTTTGCTCGTTTTGTAAGTCTTTTTTGTACGTTATGAAGAAGGGTTTTTGTTCGCTCGTTCCAAAGGAAAGTCTTTCGTGTGATCGTGTCAAGGGAGTCTTTTGTGTGCTTGTGCTGGAAGAGTCTTTCGTGTGCTCTTCCCATAGGAGAGTTTCTTTTGCTCATCTCAGAAGAGAGTCTTTCATTTGCTCGTCCCGGAAGAATCTTTTTTGCTCGTTCTGGAGTTGTTGCTCTCCATGAAGGAGTCTTTCGTGCGCACATCTCGGTGAAGAGTCTTTCGTGTGCTTAACCCAGAGGAGAGTTTTTGAGATGTATTTCTCTTTGTTGGTGTTGCTTCCTTTCTTGTTCGCATCATGCTCCACGACCCCACACCTTTCAGGATTTATAATCTAGATTTGTCCTGTGAGGCATGCCCAATGATCAGAGCGGCAGTTAGTAGAGATGAGAGAAAATGGAGAAAGAGAAGGAAAAAACACGCATAGACTTGCCCCGTAGGGGTGAGAATTGAGGTATTCAGGTTACAAGAGAGGAGGAAAGAGAGTGCCCCACCCCACCCTGCAAGAAGCCCCTGTTACATGTCGACCTCATTTATAGGAGATAGGGGGTCAAAGGTGTAAAATTACATGTTTTCCTTTACTTCAACATGAGTGTTATAGGATATTATTGTCTCTTGGCGTGCTTTTTTCGTATTTGTAGCTTATTCTGGCATATTTTCATATGGATGAACCTTCAGCTTGGCAGGTCATTGTGTTATTTCGGTCATTCAGGCTATCAGTCGGTCGTCCAAGCTGTCGTGGTCGGTCAGCTGAGTTGGCNTAATTGCTTCAAATGAATCTCAAATAATTTTGAGCATGAAACGTTTTAAATTCATATTCAAGAATTTGTAGTTTTTGATTTAGCAAATTTTTAGACAAACTGTGCATCCTTGCAAGATTAACATAATGTCACTAAGAACAATCTAACTTATAATTGAAGTATAACAAAATGCTTTGGTGCATAAATTAGTCAAACGTTCTCAAAATTTGTCTTTTTTATATTCAAATCAAGCATCTTGATGAGAAGAATTTAATAAGTTTAAGATCATTCAATTCTTATATCATTAAAGCAATTTAATATTGAAGATAAATTTTTATAATCATTGGAATTATTATGATTCGCCTAAACTGTGTGTTCAAAAATTTTTCAAATTTATCAAAATACTCATCTCAAAAACAACATAAACAAGCTCTCAATTTTCATTCTAAAGGGATGGGAAGTGAGAAGAAATTGAGCAGACTACTAAAGCTTAACTCTTAATGTCTAGATAGTTTTCGTCGGTCACCAAAATTTTTTGGTGATCACCAAAGTTTGTCGCCAACCACCAAAGGTGATTGTCGACCGCCACCAATAAAAGTAAAATTATATGTTTTTTTTTCCTTATATCGACACGTCGAGAGTGGTCGAATATCAACTGTTGTGTCGAATATCCACTGTTGTGTGTTTGTACTTCGATGTGTGAGGGCATGCAACTCTACAGTGGATGGCTATAGGTCAAGCTTCTTGGCATGTATACATGATCAGATAAATATAAGAGCCACATAAACACATAAATTTGTAAACTTCAGCATTTTGAGATAATTATACTAATCTCTGGTAGTGCTCTGTGTGGGGGTTGAACCTCCGATGTGGAGTGCGGTCCCTCTGGCTCCCTCTGTTCTCTATCGTACGGTCTTGCTAATTTTTCTTATGCTATAGATTTTCGGCGGAGTTCCAGATGCTATTTCGCTAGTAATGGCATCGGTATAACGAATAAAATTATTAGTCGGTTCCTTGATACGAGTTAAACTGGTTAATATTACAATTGAAAATTTAAGTCGGTGAAGGAGCGAAATGCCAAAAAAAATAATAGGTCAGGTGCAATAAAGAAAGGTGAAGGCGTCCAGTCTCAAAAAAAGGAAAAATTATCGGATTGTGTGCGGTGTCCGATCCTGACCGTAAATCAGGTGATATTTACGGTCATGATGCATTTCGGTTGCCCACCTAAATTTTTTTTTTTAAAAAAAAACTGAAATAATCATAACCGTAGATCACCATGATCTACGGTGAGGATCGGACACCGCATGTAGAGATGTATTCGATGTCCGTATGGAATAATTTCTCAAAAAGAGAGTATCAGAATGTTTTAAGACATTCTAGTTATTATAAGTAATATATAATTTATGTTAATGTAAATTTTAATGATTTCCTAAAATAGCGCAAGTTGAATTTACTATTCTGTGTTTGAAATAATCAACATAACTTAAATATTTATTGTAAATTTAAATATGATAATTAGATTAAAACATATATATTTGATAAATACTTTTAAAAGACAATTAAATTTCCATTATAATTATACTTAAAGGTTCGGGGGAATGAATAGAAGACTGTTAATTTAAATTTCTTACCATCGACATGGCATTAGCTATTTAAAGGACAAATTGGATCCAGCCCCAAATGCTGGATATGCCATCGGTTGTCCTATACATAATATATGTTGCCCAGTATATCAAGCTCTTATTTCCTTAAATCGTAAATGACAGAAAAAAATGATGCTCCTTTTATTAAGAAATGGAAGGGAATGTTCCTTCTAATTTTCATCTTTTAAAATATTTATTGTATGGGACTAATTTTTGAAAATGAAAGGATTTTTTTCCCAAGTAATTTTTTTAATTTATTATAATGAAAATCATTTATTTTCTTTTAACATTATTAAAAATTTTGGCATGTGTGATTTAAATTGTTTTTAGGAAAATGCCATCATCAATTAAGTGCTTCAAATGAATCTCAGATAACTTTGAGCATGAAACGTTTTAAATTCATATTCAAGAATTTGTAGTCTTTGATTTTAGCAAATTTATAGACAAACTGTGCATCCTAGCAAGATTAACATAATGTCACTAAGAACAATCTAACTTGAGTTCAAATGAGCCCATGCCATATAATTGAACTATAACAAAATGTTTTGGTGCATAAATTAGTCAAACATTCTCAAAATTTGTCATTTCTATATTCAAATCAAGCATCTTGATGACAAAAATTCAATAATTCTAAGATCATTTAATTCTCATATCATTAAAGCAATTAAATATTGAAGATAAATTTTTATAATCATTGGAACTATTATCATTCGCCTAAATTGTGTGTTAAAAAATTGGTCAAATTTATCAAAATACTCCTCTCAAAAACAACATAAACAAGCTCTCAATTTTCATTCTAAAGGGATGGGAAGTGAGAAGAAATTGAGCAGACTACTAAAGCTTAACTCTTGATACCCCGAGGGTCGGAATTGTAGGAAGCGTGAGAAAGTTAGAGAGAAGAGCGCATGGAAATTTCCTCCCGAAAAGGCTAGAGAGAGTCCCCATATTCCTCAGCAGATCGCCTATTTTAATGGGCATGATCAGTACGATTAAGAAAAGTGAGAACCGTTATGGTAACCGCCTTCAATAGAATTAATACGTATAATTTGAAGTAACAACAAAAGATAAGGTTTTATAATGACTTTTAAGCTTAAGTAAAGGTTGTCAATCGATTCTGATCATATCGGTCGGTCAGTTGACGAATGAGTCGGTTTGTTTCGCCAGGTGAGTTGTGGCTCACTTGCTACTTAGCTCAAGTCTTATAGGACCCGTTTCACGTTTGTATGGTAAGTTCGCTGTCTCGATATGATCTCCCTTCTCGTAAGGACTTGGACGGATATTATCGCTGCATATGCGGGGTATCTGACGAGACTCACTGTCAGGATGATTTGCATTTCACCCTTGGCAGATCTTTACGCTACTGAGTGGGGAAAGATCTCCAAAGATTTGACTTACCCCAGGTTTAGAGACGTGACTTCTCATGCTTGGCAATGCATTATTGATCGATCTCTTACCTCGGAGGGAAGCTTTCTTTTCTCAGTCATTTGTTCTCTTTGAGGTTCGTACTTATAGTTATGGTATATACATATTAGTTAGTTGAGTTTTCTTGCACCTTAGAGGCAGCAAAAGCGATAAGGATAGGGAAGTTATTAATTAATCGTCTCACTGAAAAAAAATTAAATAATTAGTTGTACCTTCACTTTTGTGCCTTGCGTGTCTTAAAAAAAAGGCCAAAAATTATATCGATTGTTTGTTGCTGATGCTTTCTAGACTGCTGAATAAGCATCATGTCTGGTGGTATGAGCAAAAAGACAGCTGATCTGAGTCTATAGGCATTGGCAGAATTTACACCTCCGATTATGACATCTATCCTTAAAAGTAAAAAGTTGATTAGAAGAGAGAAGATGTGGGAGATAGCCAGTTCTGAGGTGGCTAGTCAGTTTGTTTCTCTTGAAGGCCTTAAAGAGCGGCCGTTGAAGAGGCTTCTCTTGGAACTCATGAATCCTGGCCTAAGCAAGGATAGAGATGGAGTGGACCTGTTAACCCTATCAAGGGAGGGGGCTACTGATGATCGCAATAACCTAAGAGTGGAGGTGGCAGTTGATCCTTCATTGCTACCTCCATAGAGAAGGATGTGAGGTGTGCTAGCGAGAGAGAAAGGTCTTTCTATGATTGTGTCAGAGCTTGAGAGGCACAATAGGTATGCGAGAGAGAAAGGTCTTTTTATGACTGTGCCAGAGCTTGAGAGGCATAATAAGAATATAAAAAATTTATTTTAATTTTTATTGGTGTAATAACTTGACCTTCTTCTTAAATGAGGATATGTAAATTGCGATGAAGCATGTAGATGGTGATGGGCATCGAGGGATGTGGTTGAATCTGTTCCTGTCATTGCCACTGGGCCCCTTGAAGTGATCATCCTTCCTTTTTTGTCGATCGATAAAGGTAAAAGCCCACTAGGAATAACCCATGCATTGGAGACTTGTCCCTAGGTTGGTGTCATGCCTAGTGTAGGAGATTGTAGAGGTTCTGCATTAAACAACTATAAACCCTACTAACTCATCTGCACCGGGGTGTCTGGCTTCCTACAAGCGTTTGGAGGCCGCTTTTCAACATAAGTTGATTCTTGTCGCCCGACTAGAGGGGGAGGTTGCTTCTCTCTGAGGTTCCCTGAACGACGTCCTTGCCAAAAAAGGTATCCATCCGCGACTCAGCAGTTCTAAGTTGATTCCATGATGAGGCCAGCCGGATAGAGTAGATTAGGTTTGGTGGAGAGATGGTCCTCCTGAGGTTGCTTGAGAAAGGGTATGCTTTGTCTAAAGCCATAGAGGGCCCATTCATTAATTACTTCATCAAAAACTTGTAATAATATTATTTCTATTAAAAACTATTTTGAAAGAATTTGAAAAAAAAAATGGCGTGGCAGTTATCTTTATGAAACCCTTCAATGTGTGTGCCCACTTTATAAATTAGGCCAGGGGTCACTCATATTGCTTTTGCACTTCATTGTCTTTGTTTTCAAATTTCATATCTTGGGTTTCTTATTCTTATTTGCCTCTCTTTTTTTTTCGTTCAATTTTTATGGCAACAAAGTATTCTTCAATTCTCTTTGTTATCATTCATGCAATTTATTTGCCTTTCCTAAAGGATCGAGCCTTCATGGCAGTATGTATTAAGTAGCTAGCTTACCCACTGCAGGACGTCAGCTGTGGGACACCCGACACATGATGTTAGCCCAGATCTGGAGTTCTAACCGGATATGTCTAAGTATGGACTCTAGCTTCCATTATGGTTAGATTCTAGATCATGTTTATCAAGTACGAGGTCATTTTCTCTTCCGTTTTATTGAACTATGTCGTGGCAATCATGAGTTTTTTTAGGTAATGCTACCATTTAGTATCCCCTATTCAGACAATATTTTCAGTCTTTAATTCTCTTTGAAGGTAAAAAAAGAGGGGTTTTTCATGTTTTTGACCGAGTGAAAGATCCTCTTGCTCGGCGTTTAAACTAAGATCAAGGACTGGTGGAAGAAGTTCTTAATTTTATCCACATCTGCTGACTTGGAGAATTCCAGCCATCCAGTAGTGGTGGTAGGTAGTAAGCTGAAGGCCTTACCAGCCAAACTTCAAGCCATCTAGGAGGTGTTGGAAATGAGTCTAATGTTAGTCTCATAGTATACTGTGGAAAGGAGGGTTGAACTAGATGATGGAAGAGAAGATGACCCCGAGCGACTGAAAAATTTCAAACGATAATGAGGCAACCATAGCAAAAGCGCTAGAGGAGTAGTAGCGGCGGAAGTTGAAGGTTTATGTCTCCTGATAAAATTTCATAATAGTTACCACTCTTAATGTTGAGCATCCTGGTATTGGGCAATACAAAACCTCTATTTCTGAGTTCACAACATAGTGATCAGTGACTTAACCATAATTACATGATCTCACTCAGTTATTGCAAAGAAAAGCAAGGGAGTGAAAAGAAATGCAGATAAAGGTTGCAGTTGTAGATGCTTCCTTCATTGCACCAGACAAAACGACCTTCGCATCTTTGCTGGATGCACAACCAGATGCCACTCACTTGGCTTTAACTAAGAGGGTCAGGGAGGTAGAGCCTCCTTCTATCAAACGTGCTGGTTCCACTTTGGGGGTCTTTGCTTCTTTTTCTGGTTTACAATCCATACCATCTCAGAAGGGGGAAATTGTCAATCGAGAAGGGAAAGTGCTAGTGGAGGGTACTGACAGTTCAACCCTTCCTTCTTTGAGGAGAAAACTCGGGGAACCTGGTTGGTGCTCACCGGATGGGGGTAAAAGATGGATATGGATGAGTGGAAATGACCACTACAGCCTGTTTGAAATTTCAAAGAAATGGCATCATCGATCAGTTAACATTCAAGATATGTTGCCTCTTGTGGAAAAAATTACATGGTTGACATTGCTTCTGGTAGAGCAGAAGTAGCTTATTTTTAAGAGGCTTCTCGAGAATGTCACTTGATTGCACCTGGAAGCCAGTTAGACTTGTCTTATATTGTGACTTGCTTTCATTGCAAAATCAGACTCCATGAAGATAGCCAAGGAGAGCTTATTAAATACCAAGGAAGAAGTTATTTGCCTGGCCAATTTTCTCTAGTTTGCTCGCGACGGCCGAGACCTCGCTAGGTTGAGGCAATAGCAATCCAAACAAAAAGAGGAGTAGCTAAATAAGGAGGTTTCTATACTGAGGGGGAGATTGGAATCACTCATCCACTACGAGGAGTTGTCTAAACTGCTTAGGCTAGGAGTTGAGAATTCTATCCAACAGTTTGTTCACCATGGATTGGATGACTTGAAGTTTTCTGACTCTGTTGAGTTTAGTTCCTTGATCCCCAATCATTCTGTTGATCTCTCATATGAAGGTGGTAGCTCAAATAGTGGGAGAGAATCATCTAGCAACCAAATCCTCTAAATCTCTTCAAAAATCATTTCAAACCCTTATAAATCACTCAAATTGACCAAAATATCTTAAAATTTTAAAATTTCCAAAATAACCTCCAAAATCCCCAAAATTACCAAAATACCTTCAAAATCACCAAAATACTCTTCAAACCCCAAAAATTTCTAAAGTTTCTAAAATCTCCATAATATTTCCAAATGCCCTCAAAATCTATTTGAACCACTCCATTGGTCCCAATTTGACCAAATTGACCCATGTTGACCAAAATCTCAATTTTACCCTTAAAGGCTCAAAATACCCAAACTACTTCCAATTTCCACTAAATAAACTTCAATCTCCACAAATTTCAATTCCAAACTCAAATTCATCATCCCCAATCCAAATTGAAACCAAATCCAAGCCCAATTGAGCTCAATTCTAAGCCCAATTGTAAGCTCAATCACAAATCCCCAATTTAGCCATACCCTTAAATTCCCACCAAATTGAACCCCCTAATTCCAAACTTTCCACCCAAATGATGTCAAAAAATCTTCATGACAATCACCCACATAAAATTGAACCACAACAAAAACGTAGTCCAATTCAAACCCAAGTCTAGGCCAAATGCTCAAAATTGACCATATGGCCAAATTCCACCAAATTGACATTCCAAATCAATTCAAAATTACCCAATTCTTTTTCCAAACTTCTCATGACAATCATCCCCATCAATTCGATCCATCACTTTGTCCAAATCTCATACCAAACCCAATCTATACCCAAGTTCAAACCAAAATCCTAATTTTGAACCTAAGCCCTAAATTGACTCAAATCCTTTGCATTAATCAACATTAACCCTCTCCTACCCTGGTTAGCCACCTAGGATAATAACCAGATCACCAAAGACCCAAGAATTGAGCCATAGACCAAGGGTCCCCCAAATTAAGGAGATATGCTCCCCCATTTTGGCTAAAATCTTCCCCCCATGCAATCAACCATCAAACCTCCAATGTAATCATAATTAAGCTTTTCTGACCCTCCCTAAACCACCTAGCCAACACCTCACCTTTGGCCAACCTTCATAGTCACCAAAATGCTCAAATTCGAGGGAACCCTCCCCCCTAAACCCAAAATTGTACCCATCCACTGTAGCACTTCTCCATTGGATGCTTGCACCGCACAGCTCTCCACCTTAGCCTTGTAGCACCAACCAATCAAAGCCTGAAGCCCTCCCTTTTGTCATGGCTATAAGAAGCCCCATTTATAGATAATTCTCATGTGTGCTCAATTTCTTGGGGAAACTCTGCTAAAATTGCTCCAGAGCTTCTCCTAGCTTATATAAGCACAAGCCCACCATCTTCAACCCCTCTTTGCCCCTGCCTGAGCTCAATTTTGAACTCAAAACTCAGGTCTTTTTTTTTTCTCTCTACCAATTTCCAAAAAACTTCAAGTTACGCCACTCTAAAGATTCCTCAGACTAAACAATAAAGTTCCCTATCAAAATCCCCCTCTATTGAGCTCTATAACCCATCTCCAAACCAAGGCCACAACACCCTTTGATTGAAATCATACTTGGGGCTTACAAAAAAGAAAACTAACACTTTGAGAAGGTTTGTTGGACTCCACTAAAGCTTCCACAAGCACCCAATCAAGGCCTCACCTCTTCGGCAAATGTATATTTCTAAAACACTAACTTTTGGCTCGATTTCGTCAATTGTGAAGAACTTGTATTTTATGCGCATGTAACTGTATAAATGTGTTTGTTTGGAATAGATGAAGGTGTAGGAACAAACTCAAAGTGATTTGGTTAAGTCTAGGTAGAGATCTTAGGGTTTTCAGTTGAATGGTTATTAGGTTAGGCTGATTAAGGATGATGAATGGATGCCATCCATTTCCACGTCTATCGATTGGACGATCTAGATCGCGCCAGATGGAAGGATGGAACGATAAAGTGCAGACACGTGGCAGTTAACTCAGATGGTGTCGTCAAATGATAGAGTGACACATGTGAGTTCGGAGCGGCTAAGGATGACGCCACAGCTGTCTCAAATAAGGAGAAAATTAAGGGATTTTTTATTTAAATTAATACTAGAGCTTAGAAAATCCATAACTTGCTGTAGTAAAATAATAAAAATAAAATAAAAATACCTTGTTGCTCAATGAGCAGAGGAGAGCAATGTGAAGTAAAAATAAAAATTATTTGATGAGTCTCTGATTTTTATTAATTAAATACTCTCTGGAGTCTCTTAATTTTAATTAGCTAAATAATAATCACCATGAATTGAAACTTTATGGGTTTGTTCTTCTTGACAGTAAGGATGTTTTGTGATTTTTCCAAAGTTAGAAAGCATCTCTATACATGTAAGCCTAATTTCCAAGTTTAGATTGCTATTTTGCTTAAAATACTTAAATAAATTAAATACAAATAAAAAAAACTTGAGACTAGTTTTTGTAGGTTTCTTGTGGTTAGAGAACTCTTGGAAAAATATAAATTAAGTTTGAGTATTTATGTGAAATATTACAGTTATTTAAGCATAAAAAATTCATAAAAATTAAAATAAATTTATATATTTAAAAAATTAACAAAAATCATACTGTAAATAACTCTCATTCTAACTCACTATAAAGATTTGAAATTTATTTGATTTGTTTGAGCACTAAAGTTGATTTTCTAAGAAAAATGACATTTTTGGCATTAAAATAATTTTAATAAATTAAATATAATAGGGAAAATTATGAAAAGTGATTTTCTAAGCTTCTTGTGATGAGGGGCAGTTAGAAAAAATAATTTTTTTTAAAATAAGTAGTTCAATTTTATATTTTGGAAATACAAAAAATTAAAAATAATTAAAAATTACAAAAAAATGCAAAAAATGGTCTAAAATTGTTCCTAATTATTTCTTGATCACTCGGGACTCATTAGAATATTTTTCCTTATTTTTCTAGGTTAAATATAATTTTTTAAAGGCCAAAAATGCATTTTCTCTAATTTTACATGAAAAATAATTATAAAAAATAAAATTAAATTGGTAAAAATGAAAAGTTTATTTCTCTGAGTTCTCTGGACTCACAGAGATTTAATAAAAAAACGAAAAGTAATTTTTGTAATCAAAACATATTTTCTATTTAATTAAATCACTAAAATCAAGAAGGAACTATATTAACTAAAATATAATTTAAATAATTATAATATTTTTCCCAAACTAAGTGAACCTCTAATAATTTTCCCATGAACAAAAATTTTACTTTGATTAATTAAATAAGTTAATATTTAAAATCTTGTTTTCTATGTCAAAATATTTATTTTATAAATTTTGAAAAATCACATTTTCTCTTCTGATATTTTAATCGACCCATGAATGGAGTACTCTAAGAATTTCAAAGTCACTTGAGTTATATTTGATAAGTTATGGAGTGGAGAGCCTTAGGGGCAAAATGATAATTTCAAATTTTGATGCCTTATTCAAAATTTAGGATTAACCAAAGGAAAAATGGGTAATTTTAATCCTAATGAACTCTTTTAGAGGTTTGAAATATGTTGGATTAAAAGGTAGAAACCAAGTTGCCACCTTTTCATTGTAAGGGTAAAATTGTAATTTCACAAATTATTATGATTTGTAAGTCAATTAAAATTAGGTGATTCTAAAGTGGCAGGCTTATGTTAGGAAGATAATAACTTACTTACTTGAAGCACCTAATTAGTGATAGCTTGATCTTTTGATAAGAATATATTCCACTTAAATTAATATTTTGATAATTGCAAGTTTACCCATGAAATTGTTAAGAACTTAGTAGTGAGTTAGGCTTGATATTTGAACTTATTTAATGAGGTTTAGAAAAGATAATATAATTGATAATTAAAATTTTGAAAACACTAAAATCCCAGTTTTAGTGGTGGGTACATGGTCTTTAATGGCTTAAACTTGCCTTAGGGGCATCCACTTACATTAACTCTTAAGTAAAACATCGAGTGAATACTTGAACTACCACACTCTTGGGATAATTAAAATATCAGGTTCAGTAAGCATAGGGTGTATTAGTTCATTGAAACTAAAATTAAAATTTGGGATGATTAATTGAACAATATAATAAGTTCAAATGAACTAAAAACATTTTAAAAAGATCTAAAGTCGTTAGGGATTGTCCCCAAAACACTTTTATAACCATTTAGATATTTTGTAGGACAGTTGAACTTATTATACTTTGTTCTAGAAAATCGTTCATTAAAAACTTTAGGGACCCACCAAGTCATGGCTTGGGGTTTGATAGCTACACTATCATCTGATCATCCCGTTCTTGCAATTTATTTAAATTTTCTGCAAAATTATATATATGTTGCAAGTTTTAACATTTTAGCGGGAGCAGCAATAAGATGACAAGTATGCTTTTACAATTTTATTTATTTTCTGTCTGTTCACTTACTGCAATTTACTACTACTTCTACATACCATACATGCTTTATTTATAAAATGAAAACTTTTTCAAAATTAAACAATATTTTCAAAACCAAAACAAAAATAATAAAATTTCAAAACACATCCTTTTAAATTTATGGGAGTCCCTCGAATGAGTTAAGACAGTTGCTAACGAGATCTCTTCGATTTAAATGAGTTTAGCAACCCGTTTAAGCTAAGTAAATTCAAACCAATGTCAATCTAATCAACTTTAACCCTCCTCATTTTTGAACTGAACTTGTCAATTAAACCTTTAAAATTTTAGACTTTAGGACCGCTACTTCGCGAAGGAACCATGAGTTTACTCTGTGGGAAATAATCTACAACATGAGGATCTACAAGAGCATGAGGATCTACAACAACATGAGAGTCTACAACAAAATATTTTTTACCTAGAATTAAACGACATAACCCATAGGATTTTGAGGTTTTTTTCCTAGTGCAACATAAATCCTTACCTTATATTTAGGAATTTGCACAATCATGTTGTGCAATTTAAGCCCTAACTTATTTTAGGATTCCGAGGTTGTCATTCATCATGACATAAATACTCCAATCATCCAAGCATTTGGATGATTATGTCATACAAATGTAAGCTTTATATAATAATAATTGGCAGGATGAAACATTCAATAATTTAATTGGCAGGACAAATCATTCAATAATTTCTTCCTGTGAACATGTTTAAGGAAATAATAGGTGGTTCACCTATTAATATCCTCTTGTTAGAGCATTAAGTTAGCTCGAGATTACTTCATGAGGTCGAGGGCTAGCATCGCCCCCTCGATGTTAGCATGTCACCACTCAATTTATTCATCTCTAAGGAACGAAAAGGTTGTATTGAACCTTTGGATTTGATGATCATATTTTACTGGTAGCACGACCTTCATTCCATGTGTTAGCATGAATAGGGTTTGTTCGATCAGTGTGGAAGGCTTCGTTTCGATCTCCCAGAGCACTGATGACAATAAATCCACCCAGTTTCCTTTGGTTCCTTCAACCTTTTACCTTAATAGGTTCAGGATGAGTTTGTTGGCCACATCGGCCTGCTCATTCATCCAAGGGTGATGGACCAAAATGATCTTTAGATGGATCCCCTATTTTGGGCAGAAGTCTTGCACTCTCTAGTCCATAAAGTGAGTTCCATTGTCAGTAATTCTAACGAGTGTCAACCCATATGTATAGATCAAGTTGGACCATATATATTTTTATACTGCCCCTATGTTGATCCAAGCCAATGATTTTGCTTCATTTCATTTTGAAAATAGTCGACTATTATCACGAAACAATACTTGTGTGCTTAATGTATAACTACTTCAATTTCAATCTCAAATAACGGTGCCAAAGGTTTTCCTCCCACTGCTCATATGTGCTTGCACCCTTAATTCTCGACTGAGTTCTATTTAATAAATAATTCTCATTTTAATCCATAATTCAATTTTACATACTAAGGATACTACACAAGTGCACGTATCATTTAAAGTAATATAGGACTTTTTTTAATTCCAGAAGTATCAGTCCCAAGGGGAAGAAAAAAATCTTTTTATTAACTTAGTAAAATTCTTTTTAAACTGCACGTAACTTATCTAGAGATTAAGATCAAAATTATTTGTGTGTAATGAAGTAACCAATGCCTATAAATTCATTTTCCAAACTTAAAGTAAATGCTAAAAGTTTCTAAACAAGTTAAATGTTGAAGAGTTCAAATGGTATGAAAATCTTTCTCCCTGCAATGAGATTATAATCAATGTTGGAATCAAAGGTTTATAAATATAAAAGTAGTTTTGTGACAAATAGGAGCATACCTATTCTTTCCCTCCTCTGAATGTATAAAGAATATTGGTGATCCTAGAGTTAAGTTCATAAATCCTTGGTTATGCTGGGTAGGTTCTAGCCTGTCACCCTAGAGTACCCACGTAAGGCCTTAATTGGGGGGGGNGGGGGGGGGGGGGTAACCAGCCTTAAGTTCCAAACCTTAGATCAAATTGGTTAAGGTTCTTTCCTATCATCTTAACCATTTTACATCCTTCAAATCTTATCTCCCTTTCTATTTGCCCTCACCCCAAGAAAAATTAGTGTGGTAATTAATAATTGAGGGAAAAACATAGCCCTCTTAGGTCACTACATTTTCACAATATGTTTTAACATATTAATTTACCAAATTGCATAAATAAATTAAGCATGAAGTAATATACTATCACAATATTGAAATTAAAACAATTCTAAACAATTCTTTTCCTACACATGATTATTTCTCATCACCGGAGATAGATAAAGAAAACTACTCAGAATTCAATGGGAACATACAACAAGATATGATGTGATATATAAAATCAAGTTTACACAATAAAATTTAACAAACTCAAGTAATAATACAAAACACTCATCTCAAACCCCTCTCCATGTAAATCTCCTGAAGTTCTTTTGAATAATTCTCAACTCTCCTTAAGATACCACTCCAATAGACACACCCACTCACTTGAAGAGACACACACCACACACCCCATCCTTCCTTTTCTCAACAACCCTCACAAAACCACACTCACAATAACAACCTCCTTTTATTACTTGAAGAGACACCCCCTTATAATAAATCTTGAAACCCTTAAGAGTCACTTCAGATGCCCCTTCTAAATTCATCCAAATACATTGTATCTTTAAAAAAGCCAATTCTAGCACCTAGGTGTCAGTTTATGCGCCATTAATCTTCTAAAAGGATTAACTAAGTGCTTGGCGCCTAGGTGCCAGATTCTGGTGCCATGGCGGCAGGTTCTCTGTTTCTATGTACAAGGTCTGGTACTTAAGGGCCAGAGGCTAGTGGCTAGGCGACAATTTACTTTGTGCTCCTTTGCTCCATTTGGCCCCATTTTGCTCCATTTTTGCTACTTTTTCTCCAAAAAATACATCTCTTGTACTTGAAACCAAAAACACACAACATACCTTCCATTAAAGATCAATATCATTAAAAATGAACATAAAATGATATAAGAAAGGTAACACATTTTGAGGCATGTCAAAATCCTCCAAACTTCACTATTATTTATCCTTAAGTAACTCTCCTATTTTATTAACCATGTGATTTAACATATGGTAGTGGTTTTCTTTAAATATTTTTATATTTTTGCCTCATAAATGAGATAGTGTAACTTTAGAGAAATTTAGAATAACTCTGGTTAGAATTAGGGTATAAGATTATCCAGTATTGAAGTGAAGAATTCCAATCTTCTATTTTTTTCAAAAATAATTGTAATTTATTAGACTGAGGAATCCTAGAAAAATTAAAAGAAAGAATTATATGAGAACTCTATAAGTAAAGATCTGAGCAGAAATGTAATTAGGTTTCCTCCATTAGTAAAGGTCTCTCCAAGCTTCTCCCAAATATATTTTCATTTTTCTCTTCTTTTTCTTTCTTTTTTTCTTTTCATTTTCTTTTCTTTCAAGATCTTTTTAATAATTATTTTTCTAATGTAAGGATTACTATATCATGATAGCCTTTAATGATTTTGAACTTCACTATTCTCTTCCCTAAGTTAAAAACTTATCACATTTCTTCACTTGATAATGTGTATTAGTTTTAAAATTATTTTTCATAGAGTCTTAATTATTTTTAAAGTGTATATCTAAAACTAATAGTATTTCAAAAATACAATTTGTCTACTATAAATAGTAAATAATATCCCTACTCACTTTATACCAAATATCTTAACTTTAGAACAACTCCTTATCAACAAAAAATTTAACTTAAGTTCATTATAACAGTGATAGAATATAAAATATAGTTTTCTAAAGATAACACCACATATCATAGGTTATTTTAAAATAATTTTAGAATTTATTCTATTAAGGACAAATAAAGCTTAGTTTCTTAAAAGTTTTTCTCTCTCCCACAAACTTTAATTTTTAAATAATTTAAAACATTTAATATTGAAATGTAGGCAGGAAGAAAAATTTTCTAAATTATTTCCTATTAAAAGTTCTAAGTTTGAAAAGTATACATGTATAAACAGCAAAGATATATGTGTAGTAGAAAGTAATTCTCAATTAAATATTTTATGTCTGAGTTAAACATATTGTAACATGAAANTATCTAAAACTAATAGTATTTCAAAAATACAATTTGTCTACTATAAATAGTAAATAATATCCCTACTCACTTATACCAAATATCTTAACTTTAGAACAACTCCTTATCACCAAAAAATTTAACTTTAGTCTACTATAACACTAATAGAATATAAAATATAGTTTTCTAAAGATAACACCAGATATCATAGGTTATTTTAAAATAATTTTAGGATTTATTCTATGGAGGACAAATAAAGTTTCTTAAAATTTTTTCTCCCTCCCACAAACTTTAATTTTTAAATAATTTAAAACAATAATATAGAAATGTAGGCAGGAAGAAAATTTTTCTAAATTATTTCCTATTAAAAGTTCTAATTTTGAAAAGTATACATGTATAAACAACAAAGATATATGTGTCGTAGAAAGTAATTCTCAAATAAACATTTTATATCTCAATTAAACATATTATAACATGAAGATTTGCTAAGTAAACAAATACTCTATCACACAAGCATACATATATATACTAGAACAATAAGAAAATAGTAGTACTATAAAAACAAAAAGTATAGAATCCATTAAGGCAAAATAATAAACAATACTAAGTCTAGTACAATGAAATACCTAAAAGTAAAAAAACAAACTCATAAACATCAAGAAAAAATAAGTACACCCAAACTCATAACATATTACTACTCCTCATCAACCTCATGATCATCACCCTTTTTCTCCATATGAGTATGATGCTCAAACCATAGACACTATGGATAACAAGGAAACTCCACAATCTTAACTCCTTTAAGAAAGCTCACAAGAGAAGTATTGAAACTTTCCATGTAATCACTTTTCCATTTGAGATGAGAAACAAAGTGGTCTAAATGAAACTCAATGCTTGCACTTGACTCTGTACAAATGACATGTCATCTTGTAACACCTATACACGATCAAACACAACATCCATGCTAGGAGGATGAGTAGAAGCACAAGATGTAGAAGGCGTCGAAGTAGAAAGAATCTATGAAGAGCTAGGCCGAGAACCAAAATTAACATGTTTTCCATATAAATTAACATTTGACTTGCTAATAGGCTTCAAGGGGTGTAGTAACTCCTCCCAAGTCTCAAAAGTAACTCTGAATTGTTTACATAAAGTGAAGATAAAAGAAGGGCAACTCTAAACCCAATGTATTACTCCCTATGGCCTTACTAGTAATGGATTTGTAGATGAGGAAGTCCATATCAATGTCGACTCTATTTTTGGTTGGTGAGTTGCTCGTAAGAAGCTGTCGGTCACTGGAATCAAAATCTCGTCGACTGTTTTGGAAGGACGTTTTAATTTACATATATATTTAGTTTTTAGAAAAACATGAAATCAAACTGACCTCATATTTTTCATAATTTAAATGAAAAAGCACTGTACCTCAAATCCTGTATCTATCCCGAAGGACACAAGACTTGAGGATGAGGCTCGATCAAATAAACTAAGGAAAGTATGATGTCTGTTTGGTCTGCAAGACTTGAGGATGAGGCTCGATCAAATAAACTAAGGAAAGTATGACGTCCGTTTGGTATGAGGATGAGGCTCGATCAAATAAACTAAGGAAAGTATGACGTCCGTCTGGTCTGCGAAACCATTGTAAAATGAAAGAGCACTGTACCTCAAATCCTGTATCTATCCCGAAGGATAAACACAAGACTAGGATGAGGCTCGATCAAATAAACTAAGGAATATATGACATCCGTTTGGTCTGTGAAACCTTTATATTTGCCAACAGGTTCCCCTATTTAATATAAAGGATTAAATATTGTTTAGATTAAGCTGGGTTTGAACATGCTTTCTATAATGGCAAGCCCTTATTGTTAATTACATTTTAAATGACCAAAGTCACCTAAGAAGATTCTTGATAAAAATAAAAAAATATTATCTTCAAGAAATTTCAAAGGGTGGGACTCTTCAATGACATCAGACGTAGAGGTGTGAAAGGGGATTGGTTCAAATTTGGAACATTTTATTGTAGAATCCAAAGGAGGAAGAACTAGGGGATGTCATGGATCCAAACGAGAAACCCGATGAATTCCCAAGCTATTCTAATTTCTGGCTTCAGTTTTGAGGAGAAAAATTTAAGTGTTTCATCCTACCAATTTTATTAGTTAGGGCTTACATTTGTGTGAAACGATCACACAAATAGCCTGGAAGATGTGAGGGTTTAGGTCATGACAGATGACAACCTCGGAATCCTAATTGAGTTAGGGCTTATATTGTATAGCAGAGTTATACAAAGGCCTAAAGATAAGGTGAGGATTTACGTTGCATAAACAAACAACCTCGAAGTCCTATGGCTTTGTTATTTAAGTTTAAGGAAGAAGGATTGGTTTAGCTGGGGAAGACAAGTTTTGCTGTTGAAGATGACCGTGCTGCCCACCATGGTAGCTCCAAGCTCCTCGCCACAACGAGTTTGTGTTTTCTGGCGTGTCAAGTTATAATGACAAATCAGGTGGCCCTATGGTTGAAGTTCTTTAAATTTTATAGGGGCATATTAAAGTTAATAGCTACTAATCACTTTCTCCATTAACATTATTCTCCTCAATATTCTCATTCATCGACTGGTGGTGCACATATAGATTATAAAAAGGCAGTGAGGAAATTCTTCTGTAGAATTTTCTCTGATTAACTTGTTTTTCTGATACATCCTTATTTGGGACTCCTGGAAATTTGCAACATGACATGCTTGAAGCTTAATCTGCCAATCCAGATGGTCAAATTGAGCAGAGATGTTGTTGATTCTAGTTTGAATAATCATCATTTCCTTCTTTATCTTTCTAATCTTTTTTGCTACAGTTGGAATGATGAAAAATCATCATGCCCATGATAATGATGTGGAAGGGTGAGAAGAAGACTGATCCATTTTGAGATTTACCACCATTCATTGCTAGAATATCAATATTGTCGCTCATCACAACAAAATGTTTCATGGGTGTAGATGACAGAAGTAACATTTCTCAATTATTATATAGTACTAGGGCTTGAATACACAGAGAAAAGATAACAGTCAAATTTTCTAGCCTCGTAGTAGATTCATTTAATGAAAAGCCAATTATGGATACAAAAATCAACGCCCTTACATCAATTAGCTTACCGGTCTAAATGCAGTAGTTCAGGATAACACTATCCTTTGTTACCTTCCTTAGGTTTGTAGACGGAAGAAACTTGGCAACAATTATAAGATACTAAGCTTTTAAGGATAAGTTTAATTTTGAAGTTGAAAAACTCACATTTGATTCATTCCTCATTCTCAAAGCTCCTTCACCGTTAGTAAGGAATCTGAAAATTTCATCCAATTTGTCTTTGGTTGGGGCAAAATTGGCATAACTATAGATAGAAACATATTCCAAAGGAAATAATTCGTTGATACAAGATAGATTGAATGGTACCAACCTACCTATAACAAAGAATAATCCTTGATGTAATTTCAAAAGGTTGGCGTAGAATTCCTTAACGACAGAATTAACTACTGCCGTGGTAGTGTAACAAAACACTTCTAAACGTATTTGAGCAATTATCACTTTTACTTGACCACTAGGCGAGATAAATCCTCTTTCCTTAATTAGTTTATTTGACACAATAAATCCATCACAATAATTATGCACTTTTTTGTTGATGGACTTCTTTCTATTGAATACACCATCACTTTCATTTCCCATTGTTCTAGATGCCATAACGTTTTCCCAAATACTCCTAAATGCCAAAAAAAGCACTCCTTATGAACTTCATGCAAGTTTATGAGAGTTTGAAAGGAGAAAAAGTAGATTCCAAACTGCCTTGGGCGGTTAATTAAGAGTTCACGAAATTTTGTGCCTTGTTGCCAGTATTTATGTAATGTGGCACTAGGTTTTGGCACCTAAGCGCTAGTGTAAGAATTATCACTACTTTGCCTTAGGTCCAATTAACACGTCCCAACCTCTCTAGATAATTAAATTATTATTTGTGCTTCATCTCATGATGTAGGGCTCATTAACACTTATACTTTCAATACAACCATGCAACCATAAAAATTCACAACAATAAATAATGTAAAATCAATCCACACAGATGACCATGGGTTGCCTCCCACAAAGTACTTGGTTTAACATTGTTAGAGAAATGTATCGAATGTTTACTTTGGCTGACCCAACATTAGTACTCATCAAATATAGGTTTGTTTCCACCAATGTAAGGTTTCAGTCTATGTCCAGTTACCTTAAATATTTTCCTATTTTTTATATTTTTAATGTCTACAACACCATATGGATAGACTTTTATTACAACAAATGGTCTCGACCACGTGAACTTAAGTTTTCAAGGAAATAATTTCAATCTTGTATTATATAGTGAAACTTCTTGTCTAGGTTCAAAATATTTTCTCAAAATATTTTGATTATAACCAAATTTTCATCTTTTCCTTACAATTTTTTTGCATTCTCATAAGATTCATTTCTATTTTCCTTGAGCTCATTTAATTGCTATAATCATTTTTTGCCAGCATCTTTAAAGTTATATTTAAATTCCTTAATAGCCTAATAATCTTTATGATTAAGTTCTACTAGCGAATGACGTGCTTTTCCAAAGATGATCCTATATGGTGAAATTCTTATAGGAGTTTTATATGCAGTCCTGTAGGCCCATAATGCATTATCAAGTCTAGTAGATCAATCCTTTCCATTAGGATTTACATTTTATTCCAACATTATTTTAATTTAACAATTGAAAACTTCTGCTAGACCACTGGTCTAAGGATGATACGCTGTGGCAATTCTATGTTTAATTCCAAAATTTTCAATTAATGTTTCAATTCTTTTATTCTTAAAATGACTTCTCCATTTGTAATGATCACTCTTGACATTCCAAATCTAATAAAAATATTTTTCTTTAAAAATTTTGCAACGCTCTGAGCATCACTGCAGGGTAAAGCAACCACTTCAATCCATTTAGACACATAATCTACAACAATTATCATATATGTTTTTCAAGAAGACGATATAAATTGTCTCATAAAATCCAAACCCCATACATCAAAAATTTTAACATCTAATGTAAAATTTAGGGGCATTTCATTCCTTTTAGAAATATTTCCTACACACTGACATCGATCACATGCTATTACATAAATATTAGCATCCATAAATGAAGTAGGTGAAGCGTGGTATGTTTTGTGTTGCTTTTGTAAGTATTTTTCAATATTAAAAAATACACACGATAGAACTAAAAATAAATATGCAATTCAACCTAAAAAAATAACTTTAGTAAAATAATTTTATCTTTTAAAATCTTTAAACTATCAAACCCACAATAATAACCCAACTATACATATCACCTAAGTAATAAAGGGCTCTAATGGAGTCCTAAGTATTGATCCACAAGGAGTTGGAAATTCTTATGGCTGTAATGTAAAACACAAAATTCAAATTTCAAAAGTACAATATTTAAATATAATGTAATTAAGGGTATGATAAATAAAATATAGTTAAAAGAACTACGCTAACTAAACTATTTGCTAAACTGCAAAAGTAAACTTATAAAAACTAATTAATGTATTTGTGACAAAGAGCTCAAATTTAAGAAAACATCCTNTATATATATATATATATATATATATATATATATATATATATATATATATATATATATATATATATATATATATATATATATATATATATATATATATATATATATATATAATTGTATTATGCCAAATAGGAGCAATCCTATTCTTTACCTTCTTTCAAGTGTATAAAGAACATTGACTAATCCAGAGTTTGGTCCCTAATTCTGTGGTTGGGTTGGGAGGATACCGACTGTCACTCTAGAGCTCCCACTTCGTCCTTACCTAAAGGATAACAATCCACATTGGTTTTCAATCAATTGGACCAAATTGGGGAGATTATTTTGTTACCTTCAAATCTCCAATTGTGCATCCAACAAAGTATATATTCCTATTTATTTGCACTCAACCCCATGGATTGCATTTTCACTCATGAAATCGAATGTGACTCTCACATTGTTGTAGAAATCATAGCCCTTTTAAATCATATGTTTCTCAACACATTTTAACATTTCAATTGGCCAGATCAAAAAGTAAATGAAGGTCGGAGTTTAAACATCACAAATTATTGACATTTAAAACCGTATAAAATAAAATCAATTATTCACAAAAAAATATCTCAATGTAGGGAGAAGGATAAAGATGACTACTCAAAATTCATGAGAAGGAAACATATAAACACATATTTCATATATAAAAACAAGTTTACAAAAAAAAAAAAGAAATAAAAGACAAGACTTATCTCATACTCCTTCCCAAGAAAATCCCTGGAAGTTCTCTTTAAGTACTTTCCCTCTTTACAAGCACTCTCAATTCTCTCTTAGAAATGTAAGGAAGAAGAAATCTCTCACTTTCCCTCTCCCCTTATAACCCTAGAAGAAAATCTCAAAGTCTCTCACTCTCTCTCACGCCACCACCAAACTCTCTCTCTTGCCTCTTGTCTCTCTTCTCTTTTTTTCCACTTTCAACCCTAGAACCCTTCTCTTTTTAATTAGTGTTTGACTTGTCTAAAAAACATCAAAATTCTCTCCAAAAGTCACACTTTTTGAATCTCAAAAGGCATGTCCATTTTTTCAAGAGACATATCCCTTCATTAAAGAGCCTTCCAAAGTGTCTAGATGCATTAAATCACTCCATGGGGCATTTAAAACATTTGAAGTTTTCAAAATTTGCTCAAAACTTCTCCCAAACCACCTTAATTTGTGAAATCATATCTGACACTTCAGGCGCCGATTCTGGCGCTTCAGGTACTAAGTTACATAAATCCGTATTGCAATGTGTTCTGGCAATTCAGACTCCAATTTTAGTGCTTCAGGCGCTGCTTCTCTGTATAATGGTGCCTCTAGCGCCTCAAGTGCTAGAAGCACAATGTTCTCTATTTTGGCTCCAAATTTTCTCATTTTTTCTACTTTTGTTTCAAATGCCTAAAATTGATATACTTGAACAACAACATAAAAATACCCTTCTTTAAAGTCTAATATCACAAAAAATAAGCATAAAATATATACTTAAAATAACACATTATTTTGGTTTATCAAAATCTCTCAAACTTAAATGTTAATTTTTTCAAGTGACTATTTTACTGCATAAAAATATGACGTAGGATAGAGATTAACTTATAAACTTCTATACTTTAGTTTAATAAATAAAATAATATAATTTAAGAAAAAATTTTAATAATAAGATTAAAATTATAACTATAAGAATACTTAGTAATCAAATCTAAGATTTCTGAATCTCTATTCATTTTAAGAAGGACTATAATTTGTTATATCAAGGATACTTAGAATATCCATATGAAAATAAATTTCATGAAAACTTAGCTATTAAGGGAGCTAATACTCAAATGCAAGTTTAGAAAATATAATAAAGCCTTTTTATTAGGTTAATTAAAGTGAAACCAATTTTGATTAGGCATCTCCTCAAGCTTCTCCTCACATTATTTATTTTCTTTTCAAGATCTTATTGATCCTTTATTTTCATTTATTTTTCAAGAGAGGACTACTATATTTGGATAGCCTTTAATAACTTTGAACTTCTCTATCCTCTTCTTAAAGTTAAAATTATTTACCTTTCTTCACTTTTTAAATTCATATTAGTTTTGATGATTTTTCATAAAGTCTCATTGTTTTCTTTTTACATGAAACTCTAAGATTCTTAATCCTTCAAAAATATAATTTCCTTTACTTTAAATAGAGAAGCATAATCTTATCCCTTCATACTAAATATCTTTAACTTTAAAATTGACCTTCATTATTAAAAACATTTACCTAAATAGTCATTTAAAGTTAAATATTAATATCCAAGGTCATGTTAAATAAATTTTAAAAATATAGTTAATTGATGACACATAAAATTTTGTTTACTTCTTTTTAAAAGAAATTTTTTCCCCGAAACTTCAATTTTTAAGATATTAAAAAATTTTAGTACAAAAATTTTGTAGGTGAAAGAAAAAATTAAATGCATAGAAATAAAACTAACATGTAAAGGATTTATGAATATGAATTTGGGCTCTAGTATATTGCAGGTGCTAACTTTAATAATATAGGCTTTAGAGCATTAAATGAAACACAATATATTTCAAAGGATTTGTTAAGAATTAAAAACATAAACAAAAACTTAAAATAACTACAAATGAAGAAAAATAAAAATCTACAATTTCTATTATAGTTAAGTTCATTGTAGTAAATTACATGAAATTTCCTATCACAACATTTTTAAAGAAAACAAAAACTCAAACAATCAAAATAACAAAAAAAAAATAATAAACTCATAAAACATCAGTCATCATCATCTTCCTCATCATCATCATCTTCTTCTTCTTCTTCAACATGATCCGGCACATAAGGAGTACAACTGTTGGAAAATCCACATTATAATCAGCCCTTAGATATCTAATGATGGCCTCCACATATGCTACATCAAATTGAAATCTCCTCTGCTGATATTCATTGTTATATGCATTCCTTGGTTCTAACCCTCCAATCCTATTTTGCAAATTTAGAATATCAATTTGGTGGATCATAAGCTGCTCTATGATGTTCTCAAGTGAAGCAGAGCTGGAAGTAGATGGCCCTGCAACAGATTCTGAGGTTTTATCACTACTTCTACTCCTAGATCTAACAAATGATTCAAATCTTTGGATTGTGTGTTTCTCAATTAGTTTTTGTGGCTGCAACGTTTTTTTTCTTTCTACCAAACTCTACTCTTGATTGTTCACATAAAGTAAAAATTAGGGCAACTATGCTCTGAGCATTACGTACTATAAGAGCACCAGCATCTACTGCCATTATTTTGTTGAATGCAGAAATTTAGCACAACTATTTCGTTTGTGAACCAAGGAAAATATGTTGAGACTTTCATACATATTTTATACTATTTTTATTGATATTACACTTTAAAGAAAGGTATTTTTGATGTTTTGTCGCAGGAACGATTAATTAGGGTCATTGGGGAAAAAAGATGCAAAAAGGAGCGAATTTGGAGCGAAAAGGACCAAAATGCAAAAATTTGAACTAGGCNATTTACTTCTCGCTAGTTTTTTAGAACTATGTGCCACTTTTAAATATGACAGAGTCTCAAACGATGCTGTTAAACTTAGACTTTTTTCCTTTTTCACTGAGGGGTAAGGAGTCTCAAACGATGCTGTTAGACTTAGACTTTTTCCTTTTTCACTGAGGGATAAGGCTAAGCTATTAGCACCTGAATCTATTAGAACTTGGGGAGAACTTTCACAGAAATTTCTATCCAAATATTTTCCTCCATCCAAAACTGCTAAACTAAGAAATGACATAACATCACTTTCACAGAAATTTATATCCAAATATTTCCCTCCACCCAAAACTGCTAAACTTAGAAATGACATAACATCGTTCTCAGATTGATGGAGAGTTAATATATGAAGCTTGGGAGAGATTTAAAGATCTTCTTAGGAAATGTTCTCACCATTCGTTATCAGATTGGTTAATAATTCAAACATTTTATAATAGATTAGTGGGATCTCTTAGATCGATTATAGATGCTGTGGCTGGTGGTTCTCTAATGTTNCTCCAAATGAAAAAATTGAGAAGGTTTAATTATAGAATTTCAAGCCCATTTTAAATCAATCCCTTTAGTATGAGGCCAAGATGTAAAAAATATCCTAGAAATAGAATTGCCTCTTTCAGTTTTAATCTTTATTATATCCATTCTAGTAGTAATAAGAATCTTAGAAATCAAATAAGCATCCTCCTTATTAACCAAATCCCCAAGCTTATTGAAATCCCAACTATCATTACTCCAAAAACCGTTAATAACCACCATCACATTAAAAGGACCCCCCATAAGAGTCAGCTAAAGGATCATCCCCCCATAGTCAGCTAAAGGATCATCCCCCAACCAATTATTATACTAGAAACTACAACAACCATTACCAATGTCCCAACAAATAAATTCCTCAATGAATTTACAAATCTTAAGCAATTCTTTCCAAAAAAAAGTGTCAGAATAATTTCTAATAATAGAAAGAGGATGGGAACTTCCACAATTTTTATCTCTCATCAAAAGAGACCACAGGAAATTAGCACTCTTGAATTGCACTCATAAGTTCATGATACTGATTTTCATAGAATCATTAATACTTGTAAAACCCAAACCTCTAGAATGAGTTGGTTTGCACATTTTTAGCCAAGTTAACCAGTGAATTTCTTGCTCTTTACCAACCCAAAGAAATTTATTAAAATTTTTCTCCAGTCTTTTGACTTGAATAGTAGAAATTTTCATGAAACGAAGAGTGTAGAGAGGTATAGAGTAAGAAAAATTTTCAATAAAGTAACTTTGTCACCAAAAAATAATAGAAATTTATCCAAATTTGTAATTCTCTTATTGATCTTATCAATAAGACTATAAAAAAGATAAGCTCTTCTGTTACCTTTATCCAAATTAAAATCCAGATAATTGATGTGCAGATCACCTTTGAAACAACTAGTTTAATCTTGAATCTAATTTTTCTTCTTAATAAAAATCCATCATGAGCAATAAAAACTGCATTTGCTGGAATTGAAACTCAAACCAGAAACCTCTTGAAATTGATTAAGACCTTTCCATAATCTTTTGATAGATCCTTTATTGGTGTTAGAGAAAATAACCAAATCATTAGCATACGCAAGATGAGAACTTCCAAAAATACTATTGACGGCATAATACATGCTAGGATAAGCACTGAATAGCCTGTTAAGATATTTAGAAAGATAATCAAAAGCCATAACAAATATAATAGGAGAGAGTGGATCTCCTTGCTTAATCCCTCTTGAAAATTTGAAGAAACCACATTTATTATCATTTATCAAGATAGAGTAATAATTATACTCCAAGATTCTTGTAATAAGAAGACCAGAAGCTTGATTAAAACCTCTAGCCTTGAAGACATCCAAAATGAATTTACACCTTACAGTATCATAAGCCTTTTTTTATATCCATCTTGAAAATAATGTTGCCATTTCTACCTTTTTATCAAGGTCCAAAAACATCTCCTGAGCAATAAGTGCATTCTAATCTATATAGTTGCCTTTAATAAAAGTAGATTGCTGTTTAGCAATAATAATATTGAAATAAGACTGAAATCTGGCAACCACAATTTTAGAAAAAATCTTAGAAATCACGGTATTAAGACTTATTGGCTTGAAAGCATCCAATGTAAACAATCGTTATTTTTAGGTATTAAGTACCAAATTGGAAGCTTTAAAAAATTTTGGAAGATTTGTACCCTTGAAAACATCTTGCACAATTAAGTTAACATGTTTACTCACCACATCCCAACAAGTTTTGTAAAAAGCAGGAGTAAATCCATCAGGTTAAGTAATTTTATACTGTCAATAGAATTAAGAGCATTCTTGATCCCAACAATATCATGAATGATTTTAAGATTAATATTACCAACAACATTAACATCATTAGCAAACAGGTCCATATCTATATCAGCCAGAACCTTATAATCAATGTTAATTAGCTTTGTATAATACTGAATACCGTCAGCCTCAATGAGATCAGGAGAGTAAAATATTGCCATTATTTTGCTTAATCCTACTAACAATATTACCAATTCTTTTTTTTTTTAAAGAAAGCATGATAATAAGAAGTATTTCTATCACCATTAACAATTTGATGACCCATAACATTTTGTTTATAAAAGTCCTCCTCCATAGCAATAGCATTAGTCAATCTCCCCTGTCCTGCTAACAAGCTAAGATAATCAGTTAAATCATTATTATACTCGTCATCAATCCTCTTCATATTATTCTCAGCCAACTGAACTAAAGAATGCAAATTTTCAACCATGTACCAATTCCACTTTTTAAGTTTAAAAGTCAGATTTATTCAAAGCCCAAGAAATTCTATGAGTATGATTCTAATAGATTGAAGGAAATGGCGTTCAAGAAAATAAGATTTCTTTTGACTCGATAAGTAGAGGAGGATGAGCCCTTAAAAAGAGAAGTTCAAGAGTTCTATAAACTACTAAATGCCATACAATAAACACTATGAAATTATTGCATAACCCATTCTGAGTAATCCATGACTCTTGTAATATTGAGAATCAAAACTAAATATGACATGCTTTGAGAACTATTTAATCAGGTTGTCTGATTACTTTAATGGACAAGTATAAAATAAATTTTAGTGTTAAGGAAGAATTATGTCTAAGTTAGTATTGATATAAAAAAAAGATAAATTGTTATGTTAATAATTGCATTTTATATTACAAGACTAATACAAATGAGACTCAATGCAAGTTTTATGATCCTCCAAGGTTTAGTTCACAAATATAATATACAAGCATCACTTCAACCTGTCACTTTTTTCACGTATAAAAGACGTCATATTTATCAATGTTGCTCAACATCTATGATGACACCAAAAGGGATCAGAAAATTTAAGTTTTTTCAGTCTTCCAAAATATGGAGAAGTTTTGAAGTTTGATCATACTTATCTTGATTTTTAAATTGAGTTACGTAATGTTCGGTTTGGTTTGTGTGCTGATGATGTCACGCCATATAGTCAGTCTACCTTGTTTTGTTCATGCAAAATTATGATGGCCACTCAATACAACTTATGACAAGCTATACATAACTACTTTTATATTTCACACATTGATTATATTTATATCTTTAGATAGAAGAGTTATTTATCTTATTGAAAGCAGGTTTGATCATTTATGATATTATTACAAATGAAATTTCAAATCAAAATAGCACTGATGTGGATAATAAATAATTTTTTTGCATATGAAATTTTGGGGTGGAGCATTGTGAGAAAATTAGCTTACTTAGACTACATTAGTCGATTAACATCACAGAAAAAGTTTATGGTTTGAATTGAATTAACATTTTCTACATGTTAGTCACACATCTAGAAAATAAAAAGATGATTTCATAACAAGTAGAGTTGAGGCAACAAGGTGTAGATCAAAGTTAATTTGAGATAAGTCATGACAAATTATTTGTGTAATTATGAATAGTACTGATTCTCAAGGTTGTCTTCATATCATCACCTTGAATTTGATTTTTAACACAAGTCAACAAAATGAAGTATTTTTAAGGATATGCCCTATTGTAAAACTAATTTATAAACATGAAGAAAAATCTTTTTGTTAGTATTTTCATCTTTACGGTAAAAGTTAAGCGTAAAACCAAGGATAACATGAATGTCTGAGTGGACTTGAAGGTGTATTATAGAAAAAGGAAGTTAGAGCTTAAGAGCCAACTACTGATAAATTTATAAATCATAAAGTAAAATATTGTCTTACTTTAGATTATTGAAGACTAATTTGTTTGATTATGTATTAAAAAATTCCAGTATAATAGTGATTGATGGAGTCTACTAATTTCAAGAGTTGATGCATTAAAATGATTTATGCACAGCTCATTCAAGAGTTGATGCATTAAAATGATTTAATGTAAATATTCCACTAGATTGTTCAATCTTGAGAGAATATTTCTACCAAGATTTTGTAACACGATGGAGCATTTGTCTAGACATCTATCACACGAGACTATAGTTAGGTGTCCAGTATAATAGTGATTGATGCATCCATTTGAGAAATGACAATATACAATGTTTAATAATTTGCATAAAATTATTACTATATTATATTTAAAAAATGATGTTATAGTAGATTTATTAATAATCCTAAAAGAACCATGAAGAATAAAGCATCGCAGAACGGCTCAATATGTTAGTTAAACTTATTATAGGAGACTACTAATTTCTATTTTCACTAATTTAAGCAACATTGAACCATTGATGAAGTTATAGGTGTGGTGTCTTGGTAACATGTGATTTTTATTTTTTAGTATTAAAATCAAGCATTACGGAGATGCATTTTATGTTACCGTAATGTTAAGGGCATTCATACAATGCCTATCTATATATTTCTCGATTACAGTAAAGTTCATCCCTTCATCAAGTAATACAATACATTTAATATTAGTTGATCAACTCTGTATCCTAAATATAATTTTAATCTGATTGACAAAGTTTTAAATATGCGGTCAAGCTATTTGTGAGCTCTTTTAATTTTTAAAAACAATAGTAATTTGAGTAAAAATATTGAGGAGTTCCCAACATATTTTAAAATGCATTAAAATTCTGCTAATTATGCACATTGCATTTATGAATGTTTTATAAAATAATTGCACGTATTTATTATGTACTTAACATATGCATGATTGAGACAATGGAGTTATGTCAAGATTTACTTGATAATACTTGGGGGCTTATGAACATCGTGAATACATAGCTAAATTTTTATATGATTAGATATAAAATTGACTCAAGCTCCTAATCTGAAGAAGAAAAGATAAATAACTCTTGTGATTTTGTGTAAAAGAAACATCAATTTAATTGATGAGATAGACTATCATGAGATTCTCCAAAGAATAGAGTAATCACAATATCACAACTCTATTTATTGAAGATGCCCATTGCATCACCCTTTGAATCACCTGCTTCATCCTTCCAGACAGGCTTTTCTATAAGATCACAGACATCGTTATGAATAAGTATCATACTCCTGACTTATCTCAATAGAAGATACTAATAAAAGTCCATGATATGTAGTTCAAAATGTTTTAGGTAAAACCTAAATAATTTTAAATTATATTACAATATTCTTTATGTTTTATAATTATATTTACTTGATTTATTGATATTTTTTTGTGTTGAAGGAGTTTTGGTGGCTGCTTGAGCAATATCAAAAAATTAGAAGTTACTTCAATATTAGAGTGGTCATCCTCTTACAAGTTATCTTCACTGACATACACAAAATGGGAAAAAGACCCCTCCAGATTGGAAAGGATGTTTGTGGCTAGTTGTGTAATGCATGGGCCTCTTATGCTATATCTAAAATAGGCTGTAACCAAAACAAAATTGAGTTTTGAGAGCATATATACATCCGCACACATTAGAAACATTGTCCCACATAACAAACACATCTGGAGAAAGCTTATAACTTTTACAATAAATTAAATAATTCATGATTATTTAACATTTTTTTTATATGTCAACAAGAGCATGCTTAAGCAAGAGCCTACCACTGCTGAACTACAGTTTTAAACACCATTCTCAACCGAATTAACTATGGGTCAACTCCAGATTATAAAGTATTCATGTAAATGGAATAATACCTTTTATATTTTGTAANATACATCCGCACACATTAGAAACATTGTCCCACATAACAAACACATCTGGAGAAAGCTTATAACTTTTACAAGAAATTAAATAATTCATGATTATTTAACATTTTTTTCATATGTCAACAAAAGCATGTGTTTAAGCAAGAGCCTACCACTGCTGAACTACATAGTTTTAAACACCATTCTCAACCGAATCAACTATGGGTCAACTCCAGATTCTAAAGTGTTCATGTAAATGGAATAATACCTTTTATATTTTGTAATCATTTTTCAAAATTATTTTCCCCTTATCTACTATTTACATTTTTTTTTTTTGGTAAAAAGAGTAATTACAGCTTAGAGTAAGCGCTTAAGAAAAGTTGCAAGCTCGAGTGGCTAGTCTGTGTTTTTAGACTATGAACCCCTAGAGAGAAACCGCTGGGCGGAAAGAAAAAGAAAGGATGCAAGGCTTGGGTGAGGATAGAGCAGTTAGTGGAGGACGAGGAGCAGGACAAAGTAGGAGGGAGACCGTATTGACAAGGCGTACATCTTTTTTTTATAGTCATTATAGTTTTCTTTATGAGATATTTAACTGGTTAATATTACAATTGAAAATTTAAGTCGGTGAAGAAGCGAAATGCCAAAAAAAATAATAGGTCAGGTGCAATAAAGAAAGGTGAAGACGTCCAGTCTCAAAAAGAGAGTTTCAGAATGTTTAGAGACATTCAAGTTATTATAAGTAATATATAATTTATGTTAATGTAAATTTTAATGATTTCCTAAAATAGCGNTTTACATTTTTTTTTTTTTTTTTTTTTGTAAAAAGAGTAATTACAGCTGAGAGTAAGCGCTTAGGAAAAGTTGCAAGCTCTAGTGGCTAGTCTGTGTTTTTAGACTATGAACCCCTAGAGAGAAACCGCTGGGTGGAAAGAAAAAGGAAGGATGTAAGGCTTGGGTGAGGATAGAGCAGTTAGTGGAGGACGAGGAGCAGGACAAAGGAGGAGGGAGACCGTATTGACAAGGCGTACATCTTTTTTTATTGATTATTATTGTTTCTGTTGGGCGTTATTTACATTTTTTAGAGCGATACTTGTGTACTTGTTATCTGTTTAACTTTGTTATTATATTTATTATGATTTAGTCATTATAGTTTTCTTTATGAGATATTATATGATTCTAAGGTCATATTAATATAATGTTGTGCTTTGTGTTGCGAGTGTATGTGTTCAATTCTGTTGGGCTGGGATCTTTATTATTTTTTTTTCTTATGCTATAGATTTTCGGCGGAGTTCCGGATGCTATTTCGCTAGTAATGACATCGGTATAACAAATAAAATTATTAGTCGGTTCCTTGATACGAGTTAAACTGGTTAATATTACAATTGAAAATTTAAGTCGGTGAAGGAGCGAAATGCCAAAAAAAATAATAGGTCAGGTGCAATGAAGAAAGGTGAAGGCGTCCAGTCTCAAAAAGAGGAAAAATTATTGGATTGTGTGCGGTGTCCGATTCTGACCGTAAATCAGGTGATATTTACGGTCATGATGTATTTCGGTTGCCCACCTAAATTTTTTTTTTTAAAAAAAACTGAAATAATCATAACCGTAGATCACCATGATCTACGGTGAGGATCGGACACCACATGTAGAGATGCATTCGGTGTCCGTATGGAATAATTTCTCAAAAAAGAGAGTATCAGAATGTTTTAAGACATTCTAGTTATTATAAGTAATATATAATTTATGTTAATATAAATTTTAATGATTTCCTAAAATAGCTTAAGTTGAATTTACTATTCTGTGTTTGAAATAATCAACATAACTTAAATATTTATTGTAAATTTAAATAGGATAATTAGATTAAAACATATATATTTGATAAATACTTTTAAAAGACAATTAAATTTACATTATAATTATACTTAAAGGTTCACGGGAATGACTGGAGAAAAAATATTACATCAGTAATACACACGCAAAATTAAAGTGCATAGCCAATGAAATCACGTCACGACATCCCACACGATAGGAAAAAAAAACGGTGTAGTAACACGGGGAATATTCCTCCTTGTGTTATTCATGTGTTATTGCGTTTTATTCATGTGTTATTGCATGTTATTCATGTGTTATTGCGTGTTATTCAATAACACGTGAATAACACCCAATAACACCTGAATAACATGAGGAATATTCCCGACAGAGAAAAAAACAGCGCAGTAAGATGGGGGAATATTCTCCTCCTTGTTATTCATGTGTTATTGTGTGTTATTCATGTGTTATGGATTTGTTATTGTATTATTATAACACCAAGAATATTCACAGGACACAATAACACATGAATAACACACAATAACACATGAATAGCACGAGGGGGAATATTCTCCGTGTTACTGCGCCGTTTTTATTTTCCTGTCGCGCTGGGTGTCGTGGCGTGATTTCATTGGTCACACATGTTACTCTATGTGCGTAGCACTGATGTAATATTTTTACATGAATGAAAGACTGTTAATTTAAATTTCTTACCATTGACATGACATTAGCTATTTAAAGGACAAATTGGATCCAGCCCCAAATGCTGGATATGCCATCGGTTGTACGATACATAATATATATTGCCCAGTATATTAAGCTCTTATTTCCTTAATCGTAAATGACAGAAAAAAATGATGCTCCTTTTTTTAAAAAAATGGAAGGGAATGTTCCTTATATTTTTCATCTTTTAAAATTTTTATTGTATGGGACTAATTTTTGAAAAAGAAAGGATTTATTCCCAAGTAAATTTTTTTAATTTATTATAATGAAAATCATTTATTTTCTCTTAACATTATTAAAAATTTTGGCATGTATGATTTAAATTGTTTTTAGGAAAATGCCATCATCAATTAATTGCTTCAAATGAATCTCAAATAATTTTGAGCATGAAACGTTTTAAATTCATATTCAAGAATTTGTAGTCTTTGATTTTAGCAAATTTATAGACAAACCCTGTGTCCTAGCAAGATTAACATAATGTCACTAAGAACAATCTAACTTGAGTCCAAATGAGCCAATGCCATATAATTGAAGTATAACAAAATGCTTTGGTGCATAAATTAGTCTAACGTTCTCAAAATTCGTCATTTTTATATTCAAATCAAGCATCTCGATGAGAAGAATTCAAAAAGTCTAAAATAATTCAATTCTCATATTTTTAAAACAATTAAATATTGAAGATAAATTTTTATAATCATTGGAACTATTGTCATTCGCCTAAACTGTGTGTTCAAAAATTGGTCGAATTTATCAAAATACTCATCTAAAAAACAACATAAACAAGCTCTCAATTTTCATTCAAAAGGGATGGGAAGTGAGAAGAAATTGAGCAGACTACTAAAGCTTAACTCTTGATGTCTAGAAAGTTTTCGTCGGTCACCAAAATTTTTCACTGATCACCAAAGTTCGTCGCCAGCCACCAAAGATGATTGTCGACCGCCACCACAAATAATTTTTATGGCTAACGATGAATATTATTGCAACCAATTGCAGTTTTGTAGCCAAATATTGATATTTTACGCACCAATATCATCTTCTAATCCAATCTTCCATAATATACGGGAATAATGAACCCTTAAAATATAAAATTTCTAGTTGAATACTTTGATTCAGTGTGACCTCGTGATTTTTTTTCTTTTCATGGATTGTTCACGTAATAAAATCTTATTCTCTTAGCGTCTTTTCTGTATGGGTAGACAATTATACAAACATAAGACAAATGATTTCTCTGTCATTGAGAATATTCAAGCACCCAGAGTAACTATTTTGTATCGGAAGAACTTGTCACTTAGGGAATTTTAATTTCTGATCAAATTTCACATGATGCAAGCAGAAAAATTTAAAGAACACTTAATTGGGGTCCATGAGAGACTAGTTTTCTACTATTTTCGTGTTTACAACGATGCAATAGATTCACATTTTTTTCTGGCTATTACTTTATTGTTATTTTTCTTAAAACACAAAAATTAAATTCTTACAATTGTATCCACTAGAATTTGATAGTTATATGAAATCTGTTATTTGACATCTTAAAAGTAAATCTATAATGACCTCAAAAAAAATTATTTGACAACCATTCAATAATTACTTCTGCCAATATCCACTACAAACGAATCTTACTATAAAAGGGAAAATGTTCATCCATACAAAAACTTTAAGTTGAATCCCAACTTGTCCTTTGAAGCATACCCCGACGGTCGGAATTGTAGGAAGCGCGAGAAAGACAGAGAGAAGAGCGCATGGAAATTTCCTCTGGAAGCAGATCGCCTATTTAAGTGGGCATGATCAACACAATTAAGAAAAGTGAGAACCGTTATGGTAACCGCCTTCAATAGAATTAATACATATAATTTGAAGTAATGACAAAAGATAAGGTTTTACAATGACTGTTGAGCTTAAGTAAAGGTTGTCAATCGATGGCCACTGATAATATCGGTCGGTCAGTTGACTAATGAGTCGGTTTGTTTCGCCAGGTGAGTTGTGGCTCACTTGCTACATAGCTCAAGTCTTACAGGACCCGTTTCACGTCTGTATGGTAAGTTCTTCGCCTCGGCATGATCTCACTTCTCATAAGGTCTTGGACGGATATTGTCGCTGCATATGCGGGGTATTTGATGAGACTCGCTGTTAGGATGATTTGCATCTCACCCTTGACAAATCTTTATGCTACTGAGTGGGGAAAGATCTCCAAAGATTTTACCTACCCCATATTAGAGACGTGACTTCTCATGCTTGGCAATGCATTGTTGATCGATCTGTTACCTCGGAGCGAAGCTTTCTTTTCTCAGTTTTTTGTTCTCTTTCAGATTCGTAGTGACAGTTATGGTATACACATATTAGTTAGTTGAGTTTTCTTGCCCCTTGGAGGCAACAAAAGCGATAAGGATAAGGAAGTTATTAATTAATCGTCTCACTGAAAAAAAAAATTAAATAATTAGTTGTACCTTCACTTTTGTGCCTTGCGTGTCTCAAAAATAAGGCCAAGAATTGTATCGATTATTTGTTGCTGATGCTTTCTAAACTGCTGAATAAGCATCATGTCTGGTGGTATGAGCAAAAAGACAGCTGAATTGAGTCTACATACATTGGCAGGATTTACACCTCTGATTTTGACATCTGTTCTTAAAAGTAAAAAAGGTGATTAGAAGAGAAAAGACGTGGGAGATAGCTAGTTCTGAGGTGGCTAGTCGGTTTGTTTCTCTTGAAGGCCTTGAAGAGTGGCAGTTGAAGAGGTTTCTCTTGTAACCCATGAATCCTGGCCAAAGCAAGGATAGAGATGCAGTGGACCTGTTGACCCTTCCCAGGGAGGGGGCTACTGTTGATTGCAACAACATAAGAGTGGAGGTGGCAGATGATCCTTCATTGTTACCTCCATAGAGAAGGATGGGAGGTGTGCTAGCGACAGAGAAAGGGCTTTCTATGTTTGTGTCAGAGATCGAGAGGCACAATAGCTGTATAAGAAATTTATTTGAATTTTTATCAGTGTAATAACTTGACCTTCTTCTTAAATGAGGATATGTCAATTGCAATGAAGCATGTAGATGGTGATGAGCATCGAGGGATGCGGTTGACTCTATTCTTGTCATTGCCACTGGACCCCTTGAAGTGATCATCCTTCCTTTTTTGTCGATCGACAAAGGTAGAAGCCCAATAGGAACAACCCAAGCATTGGAGACTTGTACCTAGGTTGGTGTCATGCCGGGTGTAGGAGATTGTAGAGGTTTTGCATCAGACAACTATAAACCCTACTGACTCATCCGTACTGGGGTGTCTGGCTTGCTACAAGCGCCTGGAGGCTGCTTTTCAACATAAGTTGATTCTCGTCGCCCGAATAGAGGGGGAGGTTGCATCTCTCTGAGGTTCCCTGAACGACGTCCTTGTCGAAAAGGTATCCATCTGTGACTCAGAAGTTCTAAGTTGATTCCATGATGAGGCCAGCCGGATAAAGTAAATTAGGTTTGGTGGAGAGATGATCCTCCTGAGGTTGCTTGAGAAAGGGTATGCTTCTTCTGAAACCATGGAGGATGACCAAAGAAAAATATATTAAGATTTTCATACCTATTTTATATTGTTTTTGATGATATTGCACTTTAAAGAAAAGTATTTTTTATCTTTTATTGCAGGAATGATGAATTAGGGTCATTGGAGCAAAAAGATGTAAAAAAAAGCGAATTTGGAGCAAAAATGACCAAAATGTGCAGAATTGAACTAGGAGGCCGACGACGCCATCGACCCTGCCGACGGCAAGATTTTCCCGAGACTCTAGAATTAATTCATTAAAAAGGTCCGCCGACGGCGCCCTCGAGGCCGCCGACGGCGAGCTCGACGGTTATGCCTAATCAGGCTTTGGATAAGGCCAAATTTTGAAGGGATGCTTAGGCAACTCTTGGAAAAGCTCATCCACAATTTTAAAAGACTATTTTTGACCGAAAATTGAAAAAAGAGAAGGAAGCGAAAGGGAGCCTAGAAGTGTGAAACAAGTGTATAAAGTCTAAATTGTGAAGGAATTTTCGAGAGATTGTAAGAGTGGAGGGAAAGTGAGAGATTTCTTCCTCCTTGCTACTTCAAAAAGGAATTGCTTCGAGAGATTGTAAGAGTGGAGGGAAAGTGAGAGATTTCTTCCTCCTTGCTACTTCGAAGAAGAATTCTTTGTTCTGTAAAGAAAGGAAGAGATTCAGAGGAACATCGAGGAGTGTTCTTGGGGAGAAATTAGAGATAAGT
>JXCR01148754.1:53496-73109 GCA_002079205.1 Phalaenopsis hybrid cultivar | reverse complement strand
TTTTTATGACTTTGATTTTATATATGAATTCCGAGTTTTGTTGTGTTTTCCCCATGAGATCTGAGTAGTTTTTTCTGTCTTTCTCCTTGCCTCAAGATTTGTCAAATATGATTTGAATTGGTGAAGCCATAAAAATGTTTAAGAAATTGTGATGATCTTTTCACTTTGATTTTAATTTACTTTCAATTGATTTGAATTGGTGAAGCAATGAAAATGTTTAAGAAATTGTGATGATTTTTTCACTTTGATCATAATTTATTTTCAATCTGACCAATTGATTTATTAAAATATGTTGAGTTCTACAACTAAAGTGAAGATTACATCTAAGATTCAAGAAGGTCAAAGCCCTTGGAAGTTGGGTGCATATAAATAGGTAAATAATATTATCGGGCGTAGAATTTAGATTTTAGAGTAACATACTAAAATCCCCAATTCGATCCTACCGTTTGGGTGCTGAAGTGTAGATGTTAACCCTCAGGCGAGGGGAACATGGGAGCTCTGAAGTGAGAGCCGGTATCCTCCCAGCCCAGCCGCAGATTCAGTAAATAAGCGTAGGATTAGTCAATGTTCTTTATGCCTGGACCAAAGGGTAAAGAATAGGCATGCTCCTATTTGACATAATATAATTTGAACCAATTCATTTTATCCATTCACTATAATTTTTTGACAAGGAAATTGAACTGATTCACTTTATCAATTCACTATAATTTCTTGACAAAGAGAATGATGTTTTCAGTATATATTGAATATCACATTTAAACCCTCATTAGTATCATTTGTTATTTAATAGTTATTAAATATATATATTNGGGGGGTAACCAGCCTTAAGTTCCAAACCTTAGATCAAATTGGTTAAGGTTCTTTCCTATCATCATAACCATTTTACATCTTTCAAATCTTATCTCCCTTTCTATTTGCCCTCAACCTAAGAAAAATTAGTGTGGTAATTAATAATTGAGGGAAAAACATAGCCCTCTTAGGTCATTATGTTTTCACAATATGTTTTAACATATTAATTTACCAAATTGCATAAATAAATTAAGCATGAAGAAATATACCATCACAATATTGAAATTAAAACAATTCCAAACAATTCTCTTCCTACACATGATTATTTCTCATCACAAGAAGATAGATAAATAAAACTACTCAGAATTCAATGGGAACATACAACAAGATATGAATTGATATATAAAATCAAGTTTACACAATAAAATTTAACAAACTCAAATAATAATACAAAACATTTATCTCAAACTCCTCTCCATGTAAATCTCGTGAAGTTCTTTTGAATAATTCTCAACTCTCCTTAAGATCCCACTCCAATAGACACACCCACTCACTTGAAGAGACACACACCACACACACCATCATTCCTCTTCTCAACAACCCTCACAAAACCACACTCACAAAAACAACCTCTTTTTATTACTTGAAGAGACACCCCCTTATAATAACTCTTGAATCCCCAAGAGTCACTTCAGATGCCCCTTCTAAATTCATCCAAATACATTGTATCTTTAAAAAAACCAATTCTAGCACCTAGGTGTCAGTTTAGGCACCATTAATCTTCTAAAAGGATTAACTAAGTGCTTGGTGCCTAGGAGCCAGATTTTGGCGCCATGGCGGCAGGCTCTCTGTTTCTATGTACAGGGTCTGGTACTTAAGGGCCAGAGGCTAGTGGCTAGACGACAATTTACTTTGTACTCCTTTGCTCCATTTGTCCCCATTTTGCTCCATTTTTGCTACTTTTTCTCCAAAAAATACATCTCTTGTACTTGAAACCAAAAAAAACACAAAATACCTTCTATTAAAGATCAATATCATTAAAAATGAACATAAAATGTATATAAGAAAGGTAACATATTTTGAGGCTTGTCAAAATCCCCCAAACTTCACTATTATTTGTCCTCAGGTAACTCTCCTATTTTATTAACCATGTGCTTTAACATATGGTAGTGGGTTTCATTAAATAGTTTTATATTTTTGCCTCATAAATGAGATAGTGTAACTTTAGAGAAATTTGGAATAACTCTGGTTAGAACTAGGGTATAAGATTATCTAGTATTGAATTGAAGAATTCTGATCTTCTATTTCTTTCAAAAATAATTGTAATTTATTAGACTGAGGAATTCTAGAAGAATTAAAAGATAGAATTATATGTGAACTCTATTAGTAAAGATCTGAGCAAAAATGTAATTAGGTTTCCTCCATTAGTAAAGATCTCTCCAAGCTTCTCCCCATATATTTTCATTTTTCTCTTCTTTTTCTTTCTTTTTTTCTTTTCTTTTTCTTTTCTTTCAAGATCTTTTTAATCATTATTTTTTTAATGTAAGGATTACTATATAATGATAGTCTTTAATGATTTTAAACTTCACTATTCTCTTCCCTAAGTTAAAAACTTATCACATTTCTTCACTTGATAATGTGTATTAGTTTTAAAATTATTTTTCATAGAGTCTTAATTATTTTTAAAGTGTATATCTAAGACTAATAGTATTTCAAAAATACAATTTGTCTACTATAAATAGTAAATAATATCCCTACTCACTTTATACCAAATATCTTAACTTTAGAACAACTCCTTATCAACAAAAAATTTAACTTAAGTTCATTATAACAGTGATAGAATATAAAATATAGTTTTCTAAAGATAACACCACATATCATAGGTTATTTTAAAATAATTTTAGAATTTATTCTATTAAGGACAAATAAAGCTTAGTTTCTTAAAAGTTTTTCTCTCTCCCACAAACTTTAATTTTTAAATAATTTAAAACATTTAATATTGAAATGTAGGCAGGAAGAAAAATTTTCTAAATTATTTCCTATTAAAAGTTCTAAGTTTGAAAAGTATACATGTATAAACAGCAAAGATATATGTGTAGTAGAAAGTAATTCTCAATTAAATATTTTATGTCTGAGTTAAACATATTGTAACATGAAAATTTGCTAAGTAAACAAATACTCTATCACACAAGCATACATATATATACTAGAACAATAAGAAAATAGTAGTACTATAAAAACAAAAAGTATAGAATCCATAAAGCCAAAATAATAAACAATACTAAGTTCAGTACAATGAAATACCTAAAAGTAAAAAAATAAAGTCATAAACATCAAGAAAAAATAAGTACAACCAAACTCATTACATATTACTACTCCTCATCAACCTCATGATCATCATCCACTTCCTCCATATGAGTATGATGCTCAAACCATAGACACTATGGATAACAAGGAAACTCCACAATCTTAACTCCTTTAAGAAAGCTTACAAGAGAAGTATTGAAACTTTCCTTGTAATCACTTTTCCATTTGAGATGAGAAACAAAGTGGTCCAAATGAAATTCAATGCTTGCACTTGACTCAGTACAAATGATATGTCATCTTGTAACACCTATACACAATCAAGCACAATGTCCATGCTAGGAGGATGAGTAGAAGCACAAAATGTAGAAGGCATAGAAGTAAAAAGAATCTATGAAGAGCTAGGTCGAGAACCAAAATTAACATGTTTTCCATATAAATTAACATTTGACTTGCTAATAGGCTTCAAGGGGTATAGTAACTCCTCTCAAGTCTCAAAAGTAACTCTGAATTGCTTACATAAAGTGAAGTTAAAAGAAGGGAAACCCTAACCCCAATGTATTACTCTCTATGGCTTTACTAGTAATGGATTTGTAGATGAGGAAGACCATATCAATGTCGGCGCTATTTTTGGTTGGAGAGTTGCTCGTAAGAAGCTATCGGTCACCAGAATCAAAATCTCGTTGTCCACTTTGTAAGAACGTTTTAATTTACATATATATTTAGTTTTTAGAAAAATATAAAATCGAACTGACCCCATATTTTTCATAGTTTAACTGAAAGAGCACTGTACCTCAAATCATGTATCTATCCCGAAGGACAAACCCAAGACTTGAGGATGAGGCTCGATCAAATAAACTAAGGAATATATGACATCCATTTGGTCTGTGAAACCTTTATATTTGCCAACAAGTTCCCCTATTTCATATAAAGGATTAAATAGGGTTTATATTAAGCTGGGTTCGGACATGCTTCTTATAAGGGCAAGCCTAAAGGATTAAATAGGGTTTATATTAAGCTGGGTTTGGACATGCTTCCTATAAGGGCAAGCCCTATAGTTAATTACATCTTAAATGACCAAAGCCAAGGATTAAATAGGGTTTATATTAAGCTGGGTTCGGACATGCTTCCTATAAGGGCAAGCCCTATAGTTAATTACATCTTAAATGACTAAAGTCACCTAAGAAGACTCTTGATAAAAATCAGGAAATATTATATTCAAGGAATTTCAAAGGGTAGGACTCTTCAATGAGATCAGACGTAGAGGTGTGAAAGGGGATTGGTTCAAATTTGGAATATTTTTACTCTTCAACGAAATCGGACATAGAGGTGTGCAAGCGGATTGGTTCAAATTTGGAACATTTTATTAGAAATCGGACGTAGAGGTGTGAAAGGGGATTGGTTCAAATTTGGAACATTTTGTTGTAGAGTCTAAGGAGGAAGAACTAGGGGATGTCATGGATCCAGAGGAGAACCCCGGTGACTTCCCAAGCTACTCTAATGTCTGACTTCAGTTTTGAGGAGAAAAATTGAAGTGTTTCATCCTACCAAGTTTATTAGTTAGGGCTTACATTCATGTGAAACGATCACAAATAGCCTGGAAGATGTGAGGATTTAGGTCATGACAGACGACAACCTCGGAATCCTAAGACGAGTTAGGGCTATATTGTATAGCAGGGTTATACAAAGGCCTAAAGATAAGGTGATGATTTACGTTGCGTAAGCAAGCAACCTCGAAGTCCTATGACTTTATTGTTTAAGTCTAAGAGAGAAGACGTTGCATAAGCAAGCAACCTTGAAGTCCTATGACTTAGTTGTTTAAGTCTAAGGAAGGAGACTGGTGAAGATAGGTTTTGCTGTTGAAGATGGTCGTGCTGCCCACCAAGCTAGCTCCAAGCTGCTTGCCACAATGGAAGACAGGTTTTGCTGTTGAAGATGGTCGTGCTGCCCACCAAGCTAGCTCCAAGCTCTTGCCTGAAGAAAGGTTTTGCTGTTGAAGATGGCCGTGCTGCCCACCATGCTAGCTCCAAGCTCCTCGCGGAAGACAGGTTTTGCTGTTGAAGATGGCCGTCTGCCCCACCATGCTAGCTCCAAGTCCTCACCGAAGACAGGTTTTGCTGTTGAAGATGGTCGTGCTGCCCACCATGCTAGCTCCAAGCTCCTTGTCACCATGCTAGCTCCAAGCTCCTTGCTGCGACGACAGGTTTTGCTGTTGAAGATGGTCGTGCTGCCCACCATGCTAGCTCCAAGCTCCTTGCCGCAACAGCAAGCAACCTCGAAGTCCTATGGCTTTGTTGTTTAAGTCTAAGGAAAGAAGATTGGTTTAGCTGGGGAAGACATCTATGGCTTTATTGTTTAAGTCTAAGGAAGGAAGATTGGTTTAGCTATGAAGAAAGGTTTTGCTGTTGAAGATGGCCGTGCTGCCCACCATGCTAGCTCCAAGCTCCTCGCGGAAGACAGGTTTTGCTGTTGAAGATGGCCGTCTGCCCCACCATGCTAGCTCCAAGTCCTCACCGAAGACAAGTTTTGCTGTTGAAGATGGTCGTGCTGCCCACCATGCTAGCTCCAAGCTCCTTGTCACAACGAGTTTGAGTTTTCTAGTGTGTCAAGTTATAATGTCAAATCTGGTGGCCCTATGGTTGAAGTTCTTTAAATTTTATAGGGGCATATTAAAGTTGATTAGAGCGAAGCCGGTTAGGATCCTACGGTTCCCTCGTTCCGGTACCACTATTTTCTAGTGGATTCACTTAGTCTAAATGAACTTACTAAACTCAACGTAATGAGTTCCATAATTTCATTTAGATCATGGGAAGTCTCGTTAGCAACCCTGGGTTACCTCCTCGAAGGGATTCCTGATCATTTGATAACATCTTAATTTAGTTGAAGTTATAGTTTTATGTTATGTTTGTGATTAAATTTTGAGTTATTTTATATTTTGAACATTGTGGCTGTGAATTTTATTTTGATTGATTTTAATTTTGGTTTTTGTTTTGTGGCTATCGTGATAGTTTTAATTTTCCATGCAAATTTTTATAAGAATAAAAGTATAGCATAAAAGTACAAGAAAAACAATGCTGAAAACCGTAAAAGCGTACTTGTTGAGTCTTCTCGTTCCACCACCTGAAACTTAAAATACATGTCAGGGAAATTTATATAGAGGCAATAGGTAAGGTTTTGGTATTTTTCCTAACCCTATGTAATATCTTGGTGGGTCCTTAGGATTTTAATTAAGGATGATTTTGTCAAACAAAACATATTAAGTTTAGTAGATCTCTGAGGTATCCAACAGATCTAGAGAAAGAAGCAGGTCCGTACTACTTCCTCGCTGTCTGGTGGAAAATCCCAAGTTCTTTTAAACTTATTTTGTTGCTTAATAATTTATCATGTAAAATACCCTAATGCTCAATGAACATTGATGTTTCAATTATCTCTAAGATTAGGGTAATTATCACTTGTGATTCAATTTAAAAATTATGTGGGCTTAAGGGGACAAGTTAGTGTTGTTGGAACACTTAAACAAAATATGACCCTAATTAGGCTTGTAGTGTTTGAAATATGTTTTAATTTTCAACGATATTTACTTTTCTAATCCTTATTTAAATGAAACTTGATTTAGTCTAAGTCACTGCTATACCCTTAAGAACTAGGTGAGTATCTTAAAAAGGTTAAGCTTTAGGTGGTCATGATTCATGATCGGAATTTTATTTGAAAATTAAAATAATGGTATTAAATTGATTAATTATTGACTTCAAAAGTCATACCCCAAAGTCCTTGGTTCATTTTATTTTAATAAACTTCCAAATTTTAATAATTTAGAAATTTATTAACTCAATTAAGAAAGTGAGATTGGTTTCTACCAATTAACCCCTTGTGTTTCAAACATCAAATAAATTGACTAAGATCAGAGGTTACCTATTTCCCTCCTTAAATTAAGCCTAAATGTTAATTAAGACTAATTTTCCAAAATTACACATTTGCCCCTAAGGCTCTGTCACTTCATAATTTGTCAAATTCAATTCAAGTAACTTTGAAATTTTTATCCTACCTCATTAATGGGTCAATTAAGACATCAGAGGAGAAAATGTGATTTTTCAAAATTTAATTCATTTATATAATTATTTCATGCAAAAATAGGATTTTTCAAAGAAAATTTCAAACTTGACTAAAGGGACTTCTAATCTCTTGAAATTTTTCCTAGAGGTAGACCTAAACTAGAGAAGCTTTTTCACCAAATTTCATGATTTTTTGAATTTTATCTGAATTTTAAGAATTATTTTAAGTTCTGGGCTATTTATTAAATATAAAATATTTTAAATGGAGAAAATTAAGTTTTGTATTTTTGAAAAGTCTCCCTAAGGTCAGAGAACTCAAAGAAGAAGATTTTATGTTTTTCTAAATTTTACTTGATTTATTGGAATTATTTTAATGAAAACCCATTTTTAGCCTTTAAGAAATCATTTTTTAAGCTTTAAAATTCAATATCTTTATTTAAAAAATATGGAAAAATATTCTAATTATTCTTAAGTGATTAGGAAGCAATTTAGACCATTTACATGAGTTTTATAATTTTTGTGATTTTTAGGGATTTTTAATTATTTAAATATTAAAAATAGGATAACAATCAAGTTTTTATTTTAAATTTCATTTTATTTTTAGAAAATGCCCCTGATCACAGAGAACTCAAAAAATAAGTTTTGATAAATTTTTGAGTTATATTTTGATTTTTAAAAATCATTTAAATGCCAAAAATGATGTTTATCTTAAAAAATGAATTTAAGTTATCAAATGAACTCAAAATATTTTCAAATTTTTATGGTGAGTTCTCTAGATCATAAATAATAGTGGAGATTAAAAATTAAGTCATTTAACTATTTATATCTTTCAAAATTAATTTTCTTAGTGATTTAGTGTTCGCAAAAATTAAGTACATTTTAAATGACTTGACCCATGAAATTATTTCCAAAAGGTTCCCTGGTCATCATAAGCCTTCCAAAATTTTCTTTGATTTTTCTAATCAACATGTTAATTTCCATGATTATTTTAAGGAAATAATGTGCATGAACTTGGAAAATATGGATCTCTGTCTAGGAACCTCCTCTGACTTTTGAAAAATCAGAGGATATGAGGCTTGAAATTATTTCCACATTGTTCTCCTCTGTTCACTGAGCAAGAAAGTATTTTTATTTTATTTTTATGATTTTCTATAGAAAGTTATGAATTTTTGAAGTTAGGAGTATTTAAATAAATAAGAAAAATCCCTATTTATCTATTTAAATAGCGTGTGCTGACTAAATCCTCGGCAGCTCCAAAGGCACGCATGTCGCGCTCTGCTTGGATGCCGCCATCCACGTAGCTGCTGACTTGGCCTGCGGTTTATTTTTCAAAGTTCTGTCTGACTTGATGTCATCCATCTATTCAATACACGCTTGATCAAATGACTCCCCGTCATCATCCCTGATAGAATGATCCCGTGACCATCCACACTAAAACCCTAAGTTCTCAACCTAGACTCAACTAAATCACTTTGGGTTTGATCCTATGGACTCGTCTAAGTGAGACGAACACATCCATAAGGTAATCATGCAATTAAATTAAGCCTAAACAAATGTAGAATGAAAATAGGCTCAGAAGGGGGAGAGGTTTTATACCTTTGCTCTGAGCAGTAAGGCTTCAATCAGAGGGTCTTAGCACATTTGTTAGGTCCAAGGAGGCTAGGGATTAAGCCTCTTTCTATGGTGTAAGGCCTAAGTATGAATTCAATCATGGCTGGATTTGGGTGTTGATCTAGAGCTATGGTAGAGGCTCTGTGAAAGGCGAATTTTATGGGGCTTTGGCTTCCTTCACTGTTGTGAAGGTGTGAATAGAGTTAATTTGAGTTTGGTGTAGTGTGGAGGTGTAATGAGCTCTGTCCTGGTTTTTGGCAAGGTTTCAATCTCAAAATTGAACTCCGATAGTGGAAATTATTGAGGGAAAGTAGTTGGGATGCACTGAGGGGATCTTAGGGAAACTTTGTGGTCAATTTGGGAGGTTTCTCTAAGAAATTTTCAGCACACCTTGCCATGGCTGTGGGAGGTGCTTTTTATAAAAATGGGAAACGAGTGAGTGTCATGGCCAATTAGAGGGTGTAATGTTGTGCTTAGGTGGAGGGCAGAGAAGCTCTAAAATTCAATTTGGCTGAGCTGGCCTCTAGGTTTGATTTGGGTGAAGCTCCATGGGGGTGGCTTTCGGTTTAGCCATTTTCTGTCCACTAGGCTGGTCGGCCAGCCAGGGGGAGGTGGCTAGGTGCTCAGGGCATCCAGAGGAATTCTTCACAACAATTTAATGCAAATGTGTTTTGATTTGGCAAGGATATCTTAAGCATGTGTATTTTTGAGAATACGATCCCTTAATTTGGTGGACCTTTGGTCCATTGCTTAGTTTAGGTGCTTAGATGGGTTTTGGCTCAGTCTTAGGGGTCAACTAATGGCTGATGTTGAGTTAATTTGGTTGCTTTAGGGTGGTTGGGTCATATTTAGTGAATTTGGGTTCAAGTGATCAAATTTTAGGTTTGGGCTAGGTTAGCCATGTAAAATGACCCAAATAAATGTTTCATTTGGTGTGGATGATCATAATGAATAACTTTGGTGAAGGATGAAAGTGGTTTTGGGCTCAATTGAAGGGCCAATTTGAGGGAATCTTGAATTTTAATCAATTTGGTCATGTTGGGCTAGGCTTGGGTCTATGTTGAGCTAGCCTTGGGCTAACTCCAAATTAATTATTGTAAATTGTCAATAGGGATCCCATGAAGAGTTTTCAATATGAATTGGATGCGAGTTTAGGGGTTAAGACAACCAACTGGGTGAAATTTGGGGACTTAGCCAATTTGGTGCTAACTTTGGGAATTTTGGATTTAGGTCAAAATTAAATGGATTTGAGGCTTCACCAAGGCCAATTTATGGTTGATTTTAATGTGTAGGAATATTATAAGGATTTTGTAACATTGATTGGGGTCAATTGACTAGGATATGGGTTCAATTTGGTGGAACCAAGCCATAGGGCCAAAATTTGATTTTTGGTTTAAATCAAAATTGAGTTCAAATCATGGATCAATTGGGCTTGGATTTGATCTAGTTTTGCCATATAACAAGTGAATTTGAGTTTAGAATTGAAATTGGGGTAAATTGAGATCAAAATGATGGACATTCGAGTTGAATTTTGGGAAATTTGGGCCTTTAAAGGGCAATTTGGGGGTTTTGATCAAAGATGGACAAATTGGCCAAATTGGGTCATGTGATAGTTGAGGAAAATTAAATTAGGAATATTTGAGAGGTTTTTGAAATTTTTGGGATTTTTTTTGGAATATTTGGAATGATGGGCCAAAGAGGGGTATTTTGGTAATTTTGGCCAATTTGGGGATTTTGGGTAATTTGGGTGTTTTCAAGGTGTTTGAAATGATTTTTGAACTAAGTTTGGGTATTTTGGCTAGATTTGGAGATTTTTGGCCAAATTTGGGGTCCCAAGGGTCAATGGGTAGTTTGGGGAATTTGGGGGCAATAGGGTAGGTTGGACATCTTAGTAGAGTTGGAGTACCAACCACCATTAATAAGCCATGGACCAATATAAACCCCATTTTGGGTCCTCTATGTAGTGGTCTTAGCTAAACCCTTGCCCAGGGCTAATGGGTTTAGGGAACCACCTACAGGAGTCTCCCAAAAGTATTAAGGGACCAAAGCCTAGAAGTTTTGGGTTTAGGATAGTGAGCCACCTACAGGAGTCTCCCAAAAGTATTAAGGGACCAAATCCTAGAAGTTTTGGGTTTAGGATAGTGAGTGATTGTGAGTTTAAGTGATTGCAAGTAAGTGCCTTAGCCCTAGACCAACACCTAGGGTAACCCCTAAGGTCCAGCAGTTCTAAGGGTGACTCATCTTGAGTTTCCCCCATAGTGACCCCACCCAATAAGTGCTTAGAGGTTATGACCAATATGTGGAACTTCAAGTTGAGTAGAGAAGAGTTTGAAATTTCTAATGGTGAGGCTCCTTGTCTAGTTTTCTACGAATAGTGAATAGGAAAGTCGTATAGCTAGACCTTAAGCTACTAAAGAGGAAAAACTGAACCTCAACCAAAAGTGAGGTCAACAATCAATAGACTTCATGGTCTGGATAAAAAAAATTAAGATTGCTCTCTCCTTAGGGACTTCACTCAGATGCTTTGTAGGTAGAGATCTAACAGAAATGAAATAGTGCCATTACTTTGATAGGGCATTAAGCTTGGAAGAAGAAAAGTTTACCTAGTGATTGTTCTTTATTTTCCAAGCTGTTTGAATTTTTATTATAATTTATATAATCTCATCTAGCTACTACTGATTAGGCTCAAAGGATGAGTAGTAGTAATTAGGTACATCAGGCAACTGGTACAAATCATTGATCCGAGCAGGAGTAAACTTGACTCTCCTCTCCCTAAAAGTTACAGAATCAGCTGAAACATTTAGAAGATTGACATAAAATTCTCAAACAACAGAAATAACTCCTACCATAGTAAAGTAGCAGAATTTCTCCTAGTGTCTTTCCACAATCAGATTTTCCACAGCACCTCCAAAATTGATAAAAGCTCTTTCCTGAATTAACTCTTCGATATATGAAACTCATTGTAACTCTCTTGAGTATTTTTACTTGCAATTTCTTATGATCAAACACAACTTTTCCTTTTCCCCTCTTGGTTTTAGGAAGCATAGCAAAAAATATGTAAAATCAAACTAAACTCAAAATAAATCCCATGTATAGATTATATAGGCCTCTAATTTCAAATGTAATACAAAATACACTTTTTCCTTAAAGTTTCTTCTCCTCATTCTAAGGTATCCCAATTTTTTCAAAATTTCCATAATGTGGAAAAAATGCATGGAAAATGGAGAAAATCATTAGGTTAAAGAGTAGATCTAACCTAAAGAAGTAGAAATCAAGATCTAAGATCTAAGAGAAGCCCTAGTTCACCAGCGAAGTGTTGGGGGAGTAAACTGGCAGTTTAGTCGGTTCAGGGCCAAGGCACTCGATTTTGACACTTAAGTGCCCTGCTCTCGGGTTAGTGACACGTAGGTGTCGGGTTTCGGTGCCTAGATGCCAGTGCTAAATTTTTAAATTTTTTTTTTTTATAGAAAAGTATCACACACAAAAGGTTCTAGGCCCTTGTTTGCTCCATTCAACATTCATTTTGATAATTTATCATTTTTTGAACTTCTCCCAACTTTTACAAATGCTCGACACCTATATAGGAACAATTCAAGTAATTCAGTCAACCTAAACACATCGACACATAATTTTAAATAAAGCACACTAACATCTAAATGAAAATATCAATGTAAAAATCACATATCAAACACAAAAACACAATTTAAACACAAACATATAATAATACTCATCAGTTCTAAACAAACAAACTAGCATAAATCCTACATATACTGATAAGTAGATACAAAAAAAAAAGGACAAACCAACACACATACATACAGACACAGACACCTACAAATCATATTTCAACACACAAACATAGACACATATATATCAGAGTTTCACACATAATAGCTACTAATCACTTTCTTCATTAATATTCTCCTCAATATTCTCGTTCATCGACTGGTGGTGCACATATAGATTGTAAAAAGGCAGTGAATAAATTATTCTATAGAATCTTCTCTGATTGACTTGTTATTCTGATACATCCTTATTTGGGCCTTCTGGAAATTTGCAACATGACATGCTTGAAGCTTAATCTTCCAATTTAGATGGTCAAATTGAGCAGAGATGTTGTTGATTCTAGTTTGAATAATCATCATTTCCTTCTCTATCTTTCTAGTCTTTTCTGCTACAACATGACAATGATGTGGAAGGGTGAGAAGAGGATTGATCCATTTTGAGATTTACCACCATTCATTGCTAGAATATCAATATTTTTGCACATCACAACAAAATGTTTCATGGGTGTCGATGACAGAAGTAACATTTCCCAGTCCTTATATAGTACTAGGGCTTGAATACACAGAGAAAAGATAACAGTCAAATTTTCTAGCCTCGTAGTAGATTCATTTATTGAAAAGCCAATTATGGATACAAAAATCAATGCCCCTACATCAATTAGCTTACCAGTCTAAATGTAGTAGTTCAGGATAACACTGTGCTTTGTTACCTTCCTTTGTTTGTAGAAGGAATAAACTTGGCAACAATGATAAAATGCTAAGCTTCTAAGGATAAGTTTAATTTTGAAGTTGAAAAACTCACATTTGATTCATTCCTCAGTCTCAAAGCTCCTTCACTGTTAGTAAGGAATCTGAAAATTTCATCCAATTTGTCTTTGGTTGGGGCAAAATTGGCATAACTGTAGATAGAAACATATTCCAAAGGAAATAATTCATTGATACAAGATGGATTGAATGGTACCAACCTACTTATAACAAAGAATAATCCTTGATGTAATTTCAGAAGATTGGCGTAGAATTCCAAAAAGACAAAAATAACTACTGCCGCGGTAGTGTAACAAAACACTTCTAAGCGTATTTGAGCAATTATCACTTTTACTTGAACACTAAGCGAGATAAATCCTCTTTCCTTAATTAGTTTATTTGACACAATAAATCCATCACAATAATTATGCGCTTCTTTGTTGATGAACTTCTTTCTATTGATGCTTTCATTTCCCATTATTCTAGTTGCCATAACATTTTCCAAAATACTCCTAAATGCCAAAAGAAGCACTACTTATGAACTTCATGCAATTTTATGGGAGTTTTAAAGGAGAAGAACTAGATTCAAAACTGTCTTGGGTGGTTAATTAAGAGTTCACGAAATTTTGTGCCTTGTTGCCAGGATTTCTGTAACGTGGCACTAGGTTTTGTCACCTAAGCGCTAGTGTAAGAATTAGCACTACTTTGCCTTAGGTTCAATTAACACGTCCCAACCTCTCTAGATCATTAAATTATTGTTTGTGCTTCATCTCATGATGTAGGGCTCATTAACACTTAATACTTTCAATACAGCCATGCAACCATAAAAATTCACAACAATACATAACATAAAATCAATCCACACAGATGACCATGGGTTGCCTCCCACAAAGTACTTGGTTTAACATTGTTAGAAAAATGTATCGAATGTTTACTTTGGCTGACCCAACATTAGTACTCATCAAATATAGGTTTTTTTCCACTAATGTAAGGTTTCAGTCTATGTCGAGTTACCTTAAAATTTTTTCTATTTTTTAGATTTTTAATATCCACAACACCATATGGATAGAATTTTATTACAACAAATGTTCTCGACCACGTGGACTTAAGTTTTCAAGGAAATAATTTCAATCTTGTATTATATAGTGAAACTTCTTATCCAGGTTCAAAATATTTTCTTAAAATATTTTGATTATAACCAAATTTTCATCTTTTCCTTAGATTTTTTTTTTCTTTCTCATAAGATTCATTTCTATTTTCCTTGAGCTCATTTATTTGCTATAATCATTTTTTGCCAGCATCTTTAAAGTTATATTTAAATTCCGTAATAGTTTAATAATCTTTATGATTAAGTTCTACTAGCGAATGACACGCTTTTCCAAAGATGATCTTATATGGTGAAATTCTTGTAGGAGTTTTATATGTAGTCCTATAGGCCCATAATGCATTATCAAGTCTAGTAGACCAATCCTTTCCATTAAGATTAACATTTTATTCCAACATTCTTGTAATTTAACAATTGAAAACTTCTGCTAGATCACTAGTCTAAGGATGATACGCTGTGGCAATTCTATTTTTAATTCCAAAATTTTCAATTAATGTTTCAACTCTTTTATTCTTAAAATGACTTCCCCATCTGTAATGATCACTCTTGACATTCCAAATCTACTAAAAATATTTTTCTTTAAAAAATTTGCAATGCTCTGAGCATCACTGCAGGGTAAAGCAACCACTTTAATCCATTTAGACACATAATCTACAACAATTATCATATATGTTTTTCTAGAAGACGATATAAATTGTCTCATAAAATCCAAACCCCATACATAAAAAATTTTAACATCGTTAGACATTTAGGAACCACTTCATTCCTTTTTTTAGCACAATTTATTTAGCAACCACTTCATTCCTTTTAAATTATCATATATGCATTTCATTCCTTTTAAACCCTAATACTCGCTTTTATGTAAAATTTTAACATTTAGACATTTAGGGGCATTTCATTCCTTTTAGAAATATTGCCTACACACTGACATCGATTACATGCTATTACATAAATATTAGCATCCATAAATGAAGTAAGTGATGCGTGGTTTGTTTTGTGTTGCTTTTGTAAGTATTTTTCAATATTAAAAAATACACACGACAGTATTAAAAATAAATATGCAATTCAACCCAAAAAAATAACTTTAGTAAAATAATTTTATCATTTAAAATCTTTAAACAGTCAAACCCACAATAATAACCCGACTATACATATCGCTTAAGTAATAAAGGGCTCTACTGGAGTCCTAAGGATTGATCCACAAGGAGTAAGAAATTCTTATGGCTATAATGTAAAACACAAAATTCAAATTACAAAACTTAAGTACAAAATTTAAATATAAAGTAATTAAGGGTATGCTAAATAAAATATAGTTAAAAGAACTACGTTAACTAAACTATTTGCTAAACTGCAAAAGTAAACTTATATAAACTAATTAATGTATTTGTGACGAAGAGCTCAAATTTAAGAAAGCATCCTTCCCCTTTACAATGAGTGTATGGATTGTGAAAAAATTAAAATCATTTATATATATATATATATATCCAAATAGGAGCAATCCTATTCTTTACCTTCTTTCAAGTGTATAAAAAACATTGACTAATCCAGAGTTTGGTCCCTAATTCTGTGGTTGGGCTAGGAGGATACCGCTTGTCACTCTAGAGCTCCCACTTCTTCCTCACCTAAAGACTAACAATCTCGCATTAGTTTCCAATCAATTGGACCAAATTGAGGAGTTTATTTTGTTACCTTAAAATCTCCAATTGTGCGTCTAACAGAGTATATTTTCCTATTTATTTGCACTCAACCCCATGGATTGCATTTTCACTCATGAAATTGAATGTGACTCTCACATTGTTGTAGAAATCATAACCTTTTTAGATCATATGTTTCTCAATACATTTTAAAATTACAATTGGCCAGATCAAAAAGTAAATTAAGATCAGAGTTTAAATCATTATAAATTATTGACATTTAAAACCATATAAAATAAAATCAATTATTCACAAAAAAATATCTCAATGTAGGGAGAAGGATAAAGAGGACTAGTCAAAATTCATGAGAAGGAAACAGATAAACACAAATTTCATATTTAAAAACAATTTTACAAAACAAAGAAATAAAAGACATGACTTATCTCATACTCCTTCCCAAGAAAATCCCTAGAAGTTCTCTTTAAGCAGTTTCCCTCTTTACAAGAACTCTTAATTCTCTCTTAAAAATGTAAGGAAGAAGAAATCTCTCACTTTCCCTCTCCTCTTATAACCCTAGAAGAGAATCTCAAAGTCTCACTCTCTCTCATGCCACCACCAAACTCTCTCTCTCTCTCGCCTCTTGCCTCTCGTCTCTTTTTTTCCACTTTCAGCCTTAGACTCTTTCTCTTTTTAGTTAGTGGTTGACTTGTTTAAAAAAATTCAAATATCTCTCCCAAATTCTCTCCAAAAGTCACAGTTTTTAAATCCCAAAAGACATGTCTATTTTTTCAAGAGACATATCCCTTCATTTAAGAGCCTTCCAAAGTGTCTAGATGCATTAAATCACTCCATGGGGCATTTAAAACATTTGAAGTTTTCAAAATTCGCTCAAAACTTCTCCCAAACCGCCTTAATTCGTGAAATCGTATCTGACACTTCAGGCGTCGATTCTGGCGCTTCAGGTACTAAGTTACATAAGTCCATGTTGTAATGTGTTCTGGCAATTCATACTCCGATTTTAGTGCTTCAGGTGCTGCTTCTCTGTATAATGGTGCCTCTGGCGCCTCAAGTGCTAGAAGCACAATGTTCTCTATTTTGGCTCCAAATTTTCTCATTTTTGCTACTTTTGTTTCAAATGCCTAAAATTGATATACCTGAACAAAAAACATAAAAATACCTTTCTTTAAAGTCTAGTATCACAAAAAATTAGCATAAAATGTATACTTAAAATAACACATTATTTTGGTTTATCAAAATCTCCGAAACTTAAATGTTAATTTTTTTCAAGTGACTATTTTACTACATAAAAATATGACATAGGATAGAGATTAACTTATAAACTTCTATACTTTAGTTTAATAAATAAAATAATATAATTTAAGAAAAAATTTTAATAACTAGATTAGAATTATAAGTATAAGAATACTTAGTAATCAAATCTAAGATTTCTGAATCTCTATTCATTTTAAGAAGAACTGTAATTTGTTATATCAACGATACTTAGAATATCCATATGAAAATAAATTTCATGAAAACATTGCTATTAAGGGAGCTCATACTCAAATGCAAGTTTAGAAAATGTAATAAACCCTTTTTCTTAGGTTAATTAAAGTGAAGCCAATTTTGATTAGGCATCTCCTCAAGCTTCTCCTCACATTATTTATTTTGTTTTTAAGATCTTATTGATCCTTTATTTTCATTTATTTTTCAAAATAGGACTACTATATTTGGATAGCCTTCAATAACTTTGAACTTCTCTAAAGTTAAAATTTTTACCTTTCTTCATTTTTTAAATTCATATTAGTTTTGATGATTTTTCATAAAGTTCCATTGTTTTCTTCTTACATGAAACTCTAAGATTCTTAATCCTTCAAAAATATAATTTCCTTTACTTTAAATAGAGAAGCATAATCTTATCCTTTCATACAAAATATCTTTAACTTTAAAATTGACCTTCATTATTAAAAACATTTACCTAAATTTATCATAATATTTGCAAACATAAAAATAGTCATTTAAAGTTAAATATTAATTTCCAAGGTCATGTTAAATAAATTTTAAAAATATAGTTAATTGATGACACATAAAATTTAGTTTACTTCTTTTTAAAAGAAAAATTTTCCCCGAAACTTCAATTTTTAAGTTATTAAAAACATTTAGTACAAAAATTTTGTAGGTGAATGAAAAAATTAAATGCATAGAAATAAAACTAACATGTAGAGGATTTCTGAATTTGAAACTGGGTTCTGGTGTACTGCAGGTGCTAACTTTAATAATATAGGCTTTAGATCATTAAATGAAACACAATATATTTCAAAGGATTTTTTAAGAATTAAAAACATAAACAAAAACTTAAAATAACAACAAATGAAGAAAAATATAAATCTACAATTTCTATTACAGTTAAGTTCACTGTACTACATTACTTGAAATTTCCTGTCACAACATTTTTAAGGAAAACAAAAACTCAAACAATCAAAATAACAAACAAACATAATAAACTCTTAAAACATCAGTCATCATCCTCGTCCTCATCATCATCATCTTCTTCTTCTTCAACATGATTCGACACATAAGGAGTAAAACTGTTGGAAAATCCACATTATAATCACCCCTTAGATATTTAATGATGACCTCCAGTTATGCTACATCAAATTGAAATCTCCTCTGCTGATATTCATTGTTATATGCATTCCTTACCTCTAACCCTCCAATCCTATTTTACAAATTTACAGTATCAACTTGGTGGATCATAAGCTGCTCTATGCTGTTCTCAAGTGAAGCAAAGTTGGAAGTAGATGGCCCAGCAATAGATTTTCAGGGGCCATCACTACCTCTACTACTAGATCTAACAAATGATTCAAATCTTTGGATTGTGTGTTTCTCAATTAGTTTTTGTGGCTGCAACTTTTCTTTCTTTCTGCCAAACTCTACTCTTGATTTTTCAAATAAGGTGAAAATTAGGGCAACTATACTCTGAGCATTACGTACTATAAGAGCACCAACATCTGCTGCCATCATTTGTTGAATGAAAAAATTTAGCACAACTATTTTGTTTGAGACCCAAGGAAAATATGTTGAGATTTTCATACCTATTTTATACTGTTTTTACTAATATTGTACTTTAAAGAAAGGTATTTTTGATTTTTTGTTGTAGGAACAATGAATTAGGGTCATTGGAGCAAAAAGATGTAAAAAGGAGCGAATTTGGAGCGAAAAGAACCAAAATATGGAAATTTGAACTAGGCCACCGACGACAGCCTCGACCCCACCGACGGCAAGTTTTTGACAAGGATACAAGACAAAATTCTTGAGAAGTCTGCCGACGGTACTCTCAAGGCCACCGACGGCGAGATCGACGGTTATGCCTACTTAAGCTTTGGATAAGACCAAATTTTGAAGAGATGCTTAGGCAACTCTTGGGAAAGCTCATCCACAACTTTAAAAGACTATTTTGGCCAAAAATTGGAGAGCCTAGAGAAGGAGGGAAATAATTTAGGGAGTAAAGAAAGTGTAAGAGAGAGTTCCTAGAGATTAGAAAGGTTCCAATATTGTGAGGAATTCTTCGAGAGATTGTAAGAGTGGAGGG
>JXCR01148754.1:0-34624 GCA_002079205.1 Phalaenopsis hybrid cultivar | reverse complement strand
ATATATATATATATATTAACATCTCTAAATAGAGTAGGCCAATAAAATCCAGATTGTAAAATTTTGTGAACAATTTAATCATTCCCAAGATGACCTCGAAATTCAGAATCATGACATTTTTGAATAATTTCTTGAATTTCTTTATAAGGCACATATCTTCTCATAACTAAATCTCTGTATCGTTTGTACAAATATGGGTCATTTAAAAATTGAAATTATGCATCGTGAATGAAGTTCTTTTCTTGTTATTTTGTCAGTCCATATAGTAAAATACCACTAATAGTATAGTTCATAATATCAGTATACCACGATATTACCCATCCTTTAACAGCATAAAGTTGTTCATAAGGAAAAGTTTCATCAATTTTTTTTTAGAAATAAAAAATTTCTCCCTGTTCCAGCCTAGATAGATGATCAGCAAATTGATTTTTAGGTCATTTCTTATCAACTACCACAAAATCAAATTATTGAATCAGAAGTACCCATCTAATTAATCTTAGTTTCACATCTTTCTTTTGCATCAAATAATTAATAGCCAAGCAGTATGTACAACACATTAAGCTCCAAATAGATATGACCTAAACTTATCAAAAACACAAACAATGACTAATAACTCTCTTTCAGTAGTGGTGTAATTAATTTGAGCATCATTAAGAGTCTTACTGGCATAGTATACAACTTTAAAATTCTTGTCATATCATAAAATAGCTTCAATTGCATAATCATTTGCATCACACATTAGTTCAAAAAGTTTCTCCCAATCAGGTGAAATATTTATAGGCGCAGTGATCAATTTTTCCTTAAATGTTTTAAAGGCTTTAAGGTAATTCTGGTTAAACTCAAATTTTGTATCTTTTTTTTGGAATTTATCATAAAGGCTTCGTAATTTTTTAAAAATCTTTAATATATCGCCTGTAAAATTAAGCATGTCCTAATAAACTCCTAATTCCTTCTACAGTAGTAGGTGGTGGTAGGTTAGATATAACCTATATTTTTGCAGCATCTACTTCCATGTTATTTTATGAAATTTTATGCCCAAGTACAATTCCTCGTACAACGAAGAATTGACATTTTCCCTAATTTAATACTAGGTTCGTCCTTTCACATCATTCTAAAACTTTCTAAAAATGATTTAGACATGTTTCAAATGAAGTTCTAGAAACAGAAAAATTATCCATTAAGACTTGAATCCCTTTTTCAATTAAATCACTAAAAATTGACATCATACATTTTTGAAATGTTGCAGGTGCATTACATAATCCAAAGGGCATTTGCCGAAAAGCAAAAGTTCCATAAGGGCTAGTAAACATTATTTTCTCTTGATCCTTTAGAGCAATGGGTATTTGATGATAACTGATATATCCATCTAGAAAGCAAAAATATCGATGCCCAGCCACTCTATCCAACATCTGATCCAAAAAGGATAAAAGAAAGTGATCCTTCCTGGTGGTCAAATTTAATTTTCTATAATCTATGCATACTCGCCATCTAGTGACTTATCTTATTAGTATTAATTCATTATTATAATTTGTCATAATACTCACACCACCTTTTTTTGGAACACAATGAATTGGACTTACTCAAGAACCATCTAAAATAGGATATATTATTCCAGCATTTAATCATTTTAAAATCTCTTTTTTGACAACTTCTTTAATTATAGGGTTCAATCTCCTTTGAGGATTAGCTCCTGGTTCATGATGATCTTCCAATAAATTTCTATGCATATAAATTGAAGGACTGATTCATTTAATATCAGCTAATGTCCATTCAAAGGCTTTCTTATATCTTCTTAAATATTCCAACAACTTTTGTTCTTGCATATCAGTTAATTCTAAGGATACAATCACATGTAATGTAGATAAATCTCCTAAAAATGCATACTTTAAATGTGTAGGAAGTATTTTTATTTCTAGTTTAAAAGGTTTCTCAATATATGAAATCAAATAATTATTATTATCTGTAGTATCTAACTTTTTAAATTGTTCCTGAACATAATCTAATTTTTCATTACTCACTTCCATAGATTCCTCTTGAATTTTATCTTAATCCTCATATTCCAAATATTCTTTTTGATATTTCTTTTCAAATTTCTTCATGAAATATTCATGGCTTTAACAGACATTTATATCCATATGAAGCGTTCAATATCTCACTCTTATGCAGGGTATCTCATTGATTTTGCAATATGAAACACAACCTCTTGATCACTAACTCTCATAGTTAGTTCTCATTTTTGCACATCTATCAAAGCTCTTCGAGTGGCAAGAAATGATCTTCCTAAAATGATATGAAATTATTTTTCTTCCTCCATATCTAATACAATAAAATCCACAAGAAAGATAAATTTACCAGCCTTTACAAAAACATCTTCTATAACTCCTTTAGGGTAGGTAATCGAATGATCAACTAACTGAAGAGTTACAATTGTAGGTCAAATATCTCCTAAACCCAAACTTTTGAAAATTGATAGAGGCATAAGATTAAGGGTCTGTTTTGGGCAGCTTGTGCATTTCAGGATAAGCTGCTTATCCTGAAACGCGGACCGCGGGCCTGCTTCAAGGGTCGTCCCGTGGCTTGTGTTTAGTGTAAAAACCCAAACGCAGTTTCGGATAAGCTGGTGAAATGTGCAAACAAAATTGTATGACGGCATTTTGAAAACATTACCCGCACTTATAAGCTGCCCCAAACAGACCCTAATACTCGCTTTTAAATCACATAAAGATTTTCTAAAAAATCTTTCGCTAATAGCTCAAGGAATAATAAAACTACCGAGATCTTTATGTTTTTCAAGAAGCTTTTCTGAATTATAATGCTACACTCTTCATTAAGTGTAACAGTTTCATTATCTATAAACTTTCTTTTCTTTTTAAGTATATCCTTTATAAACTTCACATAACTTTACATTGGTTCCAGGGCTTCAACAAATGAAATGTTTATAGTTAATTTCCTCAATATTTCCAAAAATTTAGAAAATTGGCTATCTTTATTTTTCTGCTTCAATCTTTGATGAAATGGAGGTGGTGGACTTTCTACAGTAATTTTCATACATTTGATAGGACATTTTGACTCAAAATGAAAATATTCATCAGTTTTTTTTATTTTCCACCTCATCTTATTCAACTTCAACTTCCACTTCTTTTTGAACTTTGGTTTCCAATCCTTTTCCGCTTCTCAGTTGAAAAACCTTAATCTGCTCTTTGTTTTGATATTTAGGATTTACTTCAATATTACTAGGAAACATTCCTCGAGGTTTATTGTTAAGTTCAGTAACAATACATCCCAACCGATTTTTCATGTTTTTAATTGTAGCTCCTTGGCTTTGTAATTGACTTCCCATTTGCAATATTAATTCTTTCATTAACAATTTCTTCTCCTTACTCTGCAAATTACTATTAAAACCTAGAGGGTAATAAGGTTCATAAGTTGGATTTCCTTGATTATTGGAGTTCCCAATGGGCTTACAACATTGTTCGCCCATTGTAAATTTGTAGCATTAGAGTTATTGTTACTTCAACTGAAATTTGGATGATTTTTCCAACCAGAATTATAATAATTGGAATAAGGATTTTTAGAACGAATATTTATTGCATTTATATTATCATAAGAGGATTTAGATTCTGACATTTGTCCCAATGAGTTTTCCTCAAGCACATGTGGTGAACAATTCATTCCATATTGATCTATCTTCTTCAATATAGGAGCTATTTGACAACCAATACATATATTGCATTAAAATCATGAATACTAGCTACTCTTTTTAGATTTACGCTTTTAGAGGGCCATTAAAAATTATTAGTAGCCATTTATTCAATTAACGAATACGCTTCATTGAATGATTTTAACATTAATGATCCACCAGAATTAGCATCAATTATTAATCTAAGAGATCCAACCAATCCATTATAAAAATTTTGAATTATTAACTAATCTGGCAACACAAGGTCTGGACACATCATAAGAAGATGTTTAAATCATTCCCAAGCTTCATAAATTGATTCCTTTTCAAACTAACAAAAAATGTAATATCATTTCTAAGCCTAACAATTTTTTATGGTGGGAAATATTTAGATAAAAAGATTTGTGATAGGTCTCCAAAAGTTCTGATAGATTCAGGTGCTAACGAGTTTAAACACATCTTAGCTTTATCACTTAATGAAAAGGAAAAATTTTAAGTATGACGTCATTATTTAACACTCCATTATCTTCTAATGTAGCAAACAATTCTAGAAAACTAGCAAGGTGTAAGTTAGGATTTTCAGTTGGTATTCCCTAAAACTGATTATTTTGTACCATTTTGATAATAACAAGTTTAACCTCAAATGAATTGGCAGCTACAACATGGTTTTGTATACTCAAATGAATTTAATCTGCTATGGGATTATCATAATCTCTTAAAGGTCTCTGATGATGTTCATTTTCATTTCCAAAATTATTTAAATTGTAAGTCATTTTATTAAAATTATCAATTTCTTTTTGTTGCTTTCAAATTTTATAATTGTTCTTTCTAACTCTTAATCGTAAGGTACTAAATTTTCAAATCTTAAACTACGCATAACTAAACAGAATAAGCAATCGAAATAAGCAAACACACTAAAATATGAAAATCTTCAAATTAAAATACAATAAGTTTTTCAGTTCAAATAAAATAATTTAAATTATAAAGTAATTTATCATTACTCCCCTGAGAGCGATGCCAAAAACTTGAAGCGGGGTTTTATGCGTGCTACTTTTGTAAATATTTTTCGATTTCACAAAACACACACAACATCACTAATAATAAATATGCAATTCAATCCCAATACAAATAACTTTAGTAAAAATAATTTTATCTTTTAAATTCTGTAAACTGTCAAACTCGTAAAAATAATGTAAGTATACGTATCGCTCAAGTAATAAAGGGCTCTAATGGAGTCTTAAGTATCGATCCCATAGGGAGTTGGAAATTCTTATAGCTATAATATAAAACACAAACTTCAGACTATAAAACTTAAGTACGATATTTAAAGGTAAAATAGTTGTGTGTATGCTAAATAAAATGTAGTTAAAAAACTAAGTTAACTAAATTACTTGCTAAACTTAAAAATTAAACTTATAAAAATTAAACAAAGTTTTTCTGAAGAAGAGTTCAAATTTAAGAAAGCATCCTTCCCCTTTACAATGAGCATATATATTGTGAACAAATTAAAATCATTTAAAAAAATATTTATAAAATTGTATTGTGCCAAATATGAGCAATCCTATTCTTTACCCTCTTTCAAGTGTAGAAAGAACATTAACTAATCCAGAGTTTGGTCCCTAATTCCATGGTTAGGTTAGGAGGATACTAGCTCTCACTCCAGAGCTCCCACTTCTCCCTCCTTTAAGGTTAATAATCTAGCATTAGTTTCCAATCAACTAGACCAAATTGGGGAATTTCCTCTGCACCTTAAAATCTCTAATTCTGCTTCCAATAAAGTATATTTCCCTATTTTTTTGCACTAAACCCCATGGATTACATTCTCACTCATAAAATTATATGTGACTCTCACTATGTTGTAGAAATTGTAGCCATTTTAGATCATATGTTTCTCAACACATTTTCAATATCAATTGGCCATATTGAAAAGTTAATGAAGATCCAAATTATTAACATTTAAAAATGTATAAAAAAAGATCAATTCTTCACAAAATCATATCTAAGAGTATGGAAAAGGATAAAGAATACTACTCATAATGCATTAGAAGGAAACAACAAAACACTGATAATAAATATTAGACTCCTCTTTTTAATTAGTGGTTGCCTCATCTCAAAAAGAATTCAAAATTCTCTCTCATGTTCTCTCCAAAATTCACACTTTTCGAATGCCAACAGACATGTTCATTAATTTAAGAGACATATCCCTTCGTTAAAGAGCCTTCCAAAGTGTATAGATGCATTAAATCACTCTATGGGGCATTGAAACATTTGAAGCCTTTAAAATCTGATCAAAATTTGTCCTAAACTGCCTTAATCCATCAAAATTATCTATGGTGCTTCAAGCACCAATTCAATCGCTTCAGGCGCCAAGTTACTTAAGTCCTCATTGTTCTAGGTTCTAGTGCTTCAGGCACTGGTTCTGGTGCTTCAGGCACCGCTTGTCCATATAATGGCACCTTTGGCACCAGAGTTGACACTTCAGGTGCTAGCGCTCTGTAAGTTAGCATCTCTAGTGCTAGAATCACAAAGTTTCCTATTTTAGTTCTAAATTTCATCCTTTTTACTACTTTTGCTCAAAATGCCTAAAATTGATATACCTGCAACAAAAACATGAAAATACCGTTCTTTAAACTGCAATATCATAAATAAGCATAAAATGTATACTTAAAATAAAACATTATTTTGTTGTATTAGTAGACTAATATAGTTCAGATTGTAAGATTTTAAATTCAGCTCTATATTCTCCAAAATGTTCTCCAAACTTAGAATCATGACATTTATGAATAACTTTTTGCATTTCTTCAAGTGGTGCACGTCACCAAATAACTTGATCCTTACATTTCATGCTTAAGTAAGAGTCATCCCAAAAATAATATTTGGTATCATACATAATTTATTTTCATTGTTGGCATGTTAATCTGATAGGTACAAAATCACTTACTATATAATTTACATTGTCCGCATACTATGGAACACGCTGCTCAAATATAATTTATAACTTTTCATTAGGAAAATTTTCATATATTTCATCATCAAAACTAGTTTTCATAGTCAAGCCTTAATAAATGATCAGCAATTTGAATATTAAATCCATTTCTATCAATTGCCTCAAAAATAGATTTTTGCATCACTAGAACCCACCTAATTAATCCTAGTTTAGAATCTTTCTTGTGCCTAAGATATTTAATCACAAAATGATTAGTATGAAATATACATTTTATTCCAATTAAATATGGTCTAAGTTTATCAGGAGCTTATATTATTGTCAATAGTTTCTTTTCAGTAGTAGTATAATTTATCTGAGCTTCATCAAAAATTTTACTAGCATAGTACATAACATTAAAAATCTTATCATATTTTTGCCCTAACACAACCTCAATAGAATAATTACTCACATCACACATTAATGAAAATATTTTTTTCCCAATCATGTGAAACAATAATAAATGACCCAACCCGCAATTACACAGATATTTATTTTCTAAATGATTGCAAAAAAACTTGGTCCAAATTATGTTTAGCAACTAGTGTGAATAAATAAAATGATTTAGAAAAGAAAATAGTAAACCTTCGTACTAAGGGTACTACGTAAGTATACATATCGTTTCAAGTAATGGAGGACATTCTTTAAAAACCCCAGTATTGAACCCACAGGGAAGATGTAACTTTTTAATAATGACTTAGAATAACTTATATCTAAATTGGAGATAAAAATTATAGGAGAATAGTGTTAAATTATTTGTAAAGGATTGAAACAAAATTTATGTGCAATCTAAATAAGCAAAAGATTTGAAAAGATTTTTCAGTATGCAAAGAGGTCATAATAAGTGTAGGATTTGAAAGATTAAAAATATAAAAAAATATATTGTGACAAATAGGAGCATAACTATTCCTTGCCTCCTATTGATGTTAGCAAAGAACATTGGGTAACCTTAAGTTAGTTCTAGCTTGAGTAGTAGTGCTAAGTAGATTCTAGCCTCTCACTTCTAGATTACCCACTGTTCCCTCTCAATAGGAACTACTAAGGACCCTAAGATCTAAGCTCAATATCGAATTAACAAAAGAATCTAGTCTGTCATTCTAGAAACATCAATTCTACACCCATCGAAACCTATCTCTTTATATATTTGCACTCCCCATAGATTGTGGTTGCCCACCTGGTAAGGTGAGTGTGGCATCCACAAGTTAGGTGAAATCATAGCCCTTCCGGGTCATTATGTTGCTTAAATGATTTTATTCTCGCAAGTGACCAATTTTCAAAGTAAATGAAGAATTAGTGAAAATGCCATAAAAATAAATCTTTAAATCTTTCTCATCCCGCATGATTAATTCCCATATGCAAGGAGAATGAAGGGAAAACTAATCAGAATTCATCAAAATTAAACAAAAACACATGATTTGTATTGAAATCCAAGTCTTAACAATAAGAACTCAAACACAAATATAAAGCACTTATTATATGTCTTCTCCCTAAGCAATTCCTAAAGTTTTCTTCCAGCATTCTCCAAACTCTTCATACACAAGAAAAACTCTCTTTAATATGAACTCATGAAACCTCTATAGACTCTCTAACTCCCCTAAAAGTCCCCTTATTTGTTCTGCCATTGAACCTTTTTTAATAGATCTATCAAAATAACTAATGGTCACTTTACCCTTTAGAATTCATCCAAATTCATTGAATCTTCTAGAGAAATTGTTTCTAGCACGATAGCTCCACTCTAGGGTGGAATGGCCCCCATCATATCAGATAGCTGGTGCTATAGTGCCAAAGTTTGGTGCTATAACACCAAAATATGTTGTGCTATTCTGCTCCTTTTTGCCCTAATTTTCTCTAAAAAACCATTTATTGTACCTGAAACCAAAAACATGTCAAAAACTTCCTTTAAAGTGCAATAGCATCAAAAGTGTGCATAGAATGAACATTAAATGTACATTAAAAAGAGGTAATTCTAAGGTGTAACAAGAGGTGCGGTGATTAAATTTTCCCATATGAAATTGAAGACATATAAGCATTTCTGGTTCAAATCAAATATCACATTTTATTCCAAAAGGTGACATAAAGGCTTGGCAAATTTTCAAAACTCTTTAATATATTGCTATCGTAGGAGATGCTAGTTTAACAATAACTTTTATTTTAGCTGGATCTACTTCCTTACCACTTTCAGAAGTCTTATGCCCTAAAAAAATTCCTCTTGTGGCTATAAATTGATATTTTTCCTATTTGAAAACCAGATTTGTTTTTACATTCTTTTAAAACTCTCACTAAATGATCTAAACAAGGATCAAAGGATATTATAAAAATTGAAAAAAAAATCGATGAAAACTTCAATTTCTTTCTCATTTTTATCACAAAAAATGGACATCATGCACCTTTGAAAGTTACAGGTTCAATACATACACCAAAAGTTATTATTCTAAAAGTAAATGTTTCATAGGGACTTGTGAATGCTGTCATTTCTTGGTCCTCAGAAGCTATAAGTATTTGGTGTTATCATGAATATCCATACAAAAAATAAAAATATCGATGTCCAGCTAGCCAATCCAACATTTGGTCTAGAAAAGGTAGAGGAAAATGATCTTTCCCTGTGGATATATTTAATTTTCTATAATCAATACAAATTCATCACCCAGTGAATTGTCTTGTTGGAATTATTTCATTCCGTTAATTTACAACTACGGTCACCCCCCTTTCTTAGAATAAAAATGAATCAGAAAAACCCAAGCACTATAAAAAATTAAATAGATGATTCCAACACCTAACCACTTTAAAATTTCTTTTTCTAAAACTTCTTTCATGATAGGATTCAATCTTCTTTAAGGATTTTCCCTATGCTTATAATTATCTTCCATCAAATATCTATACATACAAATTGAAGGGTTGATATCTTAAATATCTGTTAACGTCCATCCAAAGGCTTTCTTTTAAATTATAAAAGTTTTTCATTAATTTTTTCTTCTTGAATTTGAGTTAAATATGAGGATATTATAACAGGTTGTGTAGAGAGTTTTATTGAAAAGCATACTTTAAATGCGTAGGAAGTACCTTCATCTCTAGTTTAAGAGGTTCTTCAACAGAAGGAATGAGAGGTTTACTATTTTTGTAGCATCTAAAAGCTTATCCTTTTCTGAACATAGTTGAATTCTTAGTCTTTATCTCAGTATGGTTATCTTGGTAATCAGTATCTTTTTCATACACTAGTTCTTATTGTCTTGTTTTAACTTCACACCTTTCTCTGAATTGGTTATTACTTCAATAAATAATAATCTCCATTTTATAGCACTTATCTTCACTTTCCTTTGCTAGATACTTCATTGACTTGAACACAATGAAAGTAACTTTCTAGTCATTAACTCTCATGATTGACTCTCCTTTCTTTACATCTATCATAGCTTGTCTAGTAGCAAAGGAATGTCTCTCGAAAATGATAGGTATTTTTTTTCTTGCTCCATATCTAAAACAATGAAATCAATAGAGAAGATAAATTAATCCACCTTAATGAGTACATCTTTTATAAATCCTTTTGGATATGTGATTGATTAATCAACTAACTTAAGAGTTATAGCGGTGGGAGAAATTTATTCTAAGCCTAACAGTTTGAATATTGATAAGGTAATGAGATTATTGACAACGACTTTTTTATAAACCAACAAATGTAAGAAGTTGACAGTGCTACTAGAAGATTTAATTCCCCGACAACGGCGCCAAAAACTTGACAGCGACTTTATATATGCTTAAAATATAAGATAAATATAGACGTAATAAATATTCAATAATTGTAAAGTCACACTTATAAATGCAAGTATATGTATCACTCAAGTAATATAGGGCTCTAGTGGAGTCCTAGTATTGATCCCATAGGTACTAGTTTAGAATTACAGACCAAGACTTTAGAAAAACAATACTTTAATCACAACAATGAAGTTCAATTTGCTTATCTGTCACTAATAGGCAATTGAAATAAATAGATAATTTTAATAACTAATAAATAACTAATGATACTAAGGAGGGTTTAATTGTGATATTCAATATATAAGAAAGCGTACTTCTCCTTATAAAGAAATTATAGTGAATGGATAAAATGAATTAGTTCTATTTATATTGTGCCAAATAGGAGCATACCTATTCTTTACAATTTGGTCCAGGCATAAAGAACATTGACTAATCCTACGCTTATTTACTGAATCTGTGGCTAGAGGTCCAGGCATAAAGAACATTGACTAATTCTATGCTTAGTTACTGATTCTGCGGCTAGGCTGAGGCATAAAGAACATTGACTAATCCTATGCTTGTTTACTGATTCTGCGGCTAGGCTGGGAGGATACTTAAAGAACATTGACTAATCCTATGCTTGGTTACTGATTCTATGGCTAGGCTGGAAGGATACCTTAAAAAACATTGACTAATCCTATGTTTGGCTGATTCTGCGGCTAGGCTGGGAGGATACCGAATAAAGAACATTGACTAATCCTATGCTTGGTTACTGAATCTACAGCTAGGCTGGGAGGATACCGGATCACTTCGGAGCTCCCACGTTCCCCTCACCTGAGGGCTAACATCTACACTCTGATTCTGCGGCTAGGCTGGGAGGATACCGAATAAAGAACATTGACTAATCCTATGCTTGGTTACTGAATCTACAGCTAGGCTGGGAGGATACCGGACACTTTGGAGCTCCCACGTTCCCCTCACCTGAGGGCTAACATCTACACATCAACACCCAAACATAAAGAACATTGACTAATCCTACGCTTGTTTACTGAATCTGCGGCTAGGCTGGGAGAATACCGGCTCTTACTTTGGAGCTCCCACGTTCCCCTCACCTGAGGGCTAACATCTACACTTCAGCACCCAAACGATAGGGCATAGTCTGTCACTCTAAAATCTCTAATTCTAGCCTGATTAATATTATTTTGACCGAATTGGGGATTTTAGTCTGTCACTCTAAAATCTCCAATTCTACTCCCGATAATTTTATTTCCTTATTTATTTGCACCCAACTTCCAAGGGCTTTGACCTCCATGAATCTTGAGATGTAATCTTCACTTTAGTTGTAAAACTCAACATATTTTAACAGATCAATTGACCAGATTGGTAAACTTCACTTTAGTTGTAAAACTCAACATATTTTAACAAATCAATTGGCTAGATTGAATATCATATTTGCACCCAACTTTCAAGGGCTTTGACCTCCCAATTCTTGAGATGTAATCTTCACTTTAGTTGTAAAACTCAACATATTTTAACAGATCAATTGACCAGATTGTGTAATCTTCACTTTAGTTGTAAAACTCAACATATTTTAACAAATTAATTGGCCAGATTGGTAATCTTCACTTTAGTTGTAAAACTCAACATATTTTAACAAATCAATTGGCCAGATTGAAAATAAATTAAGATCGAAATCAATTGGCCAGATTGAAAGAATTTCCCTATTTATTTGCACCCAACTTCCAAGGGCTTTGACCTCCCAGAATCTTGGATGTATCTTCCAAGGGCTTTGACCGCCTTGAATCTTGGATGTAATCTTCACTTTAGTTGTAAAACTCAACATAACTTTAACAAATCAATTGGCCAGATTGAAAGTAAATTAAGATCGAAGTGAAAAGATCATCACAAATACTTAAACATTTTCTTGGTTTCACCAATTAAAATTACCATTTCACAAATATCGAGACAAGGAGAAAGACAGAGAAAACTACTCAGAACTCATGACAAAAACACAACAAAACTCGGAATTCATATATAAAATCAAAGTCATACAAACTATAACAAACAAATAACTTATCTCTAATTTCTCCCCAAGAACACTTCTCGAAGTTTCTTTGAATCTCTTCCTCTCTTTACAGCACACAGAATTCCTATTTGAAGTAGCAAGGAGGAAGAAATCTCTCACTTTCTCTCCACTCTTACAATCTCTCGAAGAAATCCTCACAATTGTTACACTCATTGGAAATTCTATACACTAATGGTAACCTCCAAGGCCTCTAGTCTCTTCTAATTTTTGGCCAAAATGTTCTTTTAAAGTTGTGGATGAGCTTTCCCAAGAGTTGCCTAAACATCCCTTCAAATTTTGGCCTTATCCAAAGCTTGAGTAGGCATAACCGTTGATCTTGCCGTCGGCGGTCTCGAGGGCGCCGTTGGTGGGCTTCTAAAGAATTTTATCCTGTAGTCTCGGGAAAAACTAGCCGTCGGCGGGTCGAGCGTGCCGTCGGCGGCCTAGTTCAATTCTCCACATTTTGGTCTTTTTCACTCCGAATTTGCTCTTTTTTTCATCTTTTTGCTCCAATGACCCTAATTCATCATTCCTGCAACAAAAACATCAAAAATACCTTTCTTTAAGGTGCAATATCATTAAAAAAATTATAAAATAGGTACAAAAATCTCAACATATTTTACTTCGGTCAAAATCCCCCAAACTTAACTATTACTTGTCCTCAAGTAATTTTAGTACTATATAAAAATTATGATCTACTGTAGTAAAGTTTTAATTCAGAAATACTATAAGTTTGACTTAAATAATTATCATAGTGAGATTTTCAAAAAAAAATCAAGTAATTGAATTAACTCTGTAGCCACAATATTATTTAGTCATCAAGTTTAGGAGTTCTAGTCTTCTATTTATTTCATGAATGACTATATGTTGTAATATTAAGTTACTTAGAATATCCAAAAGATATGAACTTCATGAGAAATCTACTAGTAAAAGACTTATTCCAGAAATATAAGTTCAGAAATGTTTTTAAGTTTTCCCTTTTGGTAGGTCCAGTGAAGCCAATTTTTGATTAGGCATATCCTTAAGCTTCTCCTCACTTCCATAATTTTTTTTTCTTTTTTTTCTCTTTTTCATTTGGATTGCTTTCAATCATATATATTTTTCTTTTCTTTTCAGGGATTGTTTTCAATCCTTTCTTTTTCCTTCTTCAAGTGAGGATTACTATATCTAGATAGTCTTTAATGATTTTGAACTTCACTTTTCTTTCCCTAAATTTGAAACTCAAAGCATTTCTTTACCTTATAAATATTTCATAGTTTTTACATCATTGAGCCCCAATCTTTTATTTTCCAATGAATTTTTAGATTCTTAATACATCAAAATATAATTTCCTTTACTTTAAATAGTTAACTATAATCTTATTCTCTTATACTAAATATATACAAAAATTAATTTTCATTACAAAAATATTTCTTTAAATCTACCATAATATTTAAATAGTTGTAAAAGAATATAGTTACCTGAATTAAATTCATTACATGAAAATATAAATAATTTTTGAAAATATTGAAATCAAGGACATCTAATAGTTAAACTTTTTCTTCCCTCTCCCAACTTAAATTTTTAAATATGAAATAATACAGGTGGAAAGAATAACTATAAATATAAATTATACCTCAGTATTGTAGGCATTTTCATCATTCTGAAATTTTTGTAGGCCTTCCCAAATTTTTACTTCACCTGGTCTGTAATATTAGGAGCTCTCTACACATATAAATCATTAGAGGAATTTCTGGGTAATGAAATTTTGAAATAAGTATAAAACTAAAACATTAAACAAGCACAACATTTCCTAATACAAACACAATACTAAACAATACAATTAAAATTAAAATGCGAAAATAAAAATCACATTACATTACAATCCACAATACTACTCAACATCTATTATACTACACATGCACATTTAACTATAACACTAACTTTATAACAAGAATCCAAATACACAAAATAAAAATGAAAGTCCAAATACATAAACATCCATTTCTATTACAAAGGTTTACAGAAATAAAAGTACAAACATAAGTACATTAATTTCATTCGATATCAAAATGCCAAGCTTAATCTTCATCTCCTTGATCAGCAGGTGGATTGGGTTGATACTGAGTATATTGGGGGCACTCAGGAAAAGTAACATCTCATCGTGATCAGTAGTGGATTGGGTGATATATCGGGGGCACTCAAGAAATGTAACATCAGGCTCACCTCTGTAGTGTCGGGCCTGAGCTTCATAACAGGCTACCTCAAAATTTGAATGCCTCTACAGGTACTCATTATCGTAATTGTGTCAATGTTCTAAACCTCCAATCCTTTCACTTATCAAATCTATGCTTCCGTTGCAAGGTCAACTCATTCATCAAATCAGAGAGGGTAGGGGAACTAGAAGGTGGAAGGTCACAACTTATAGAGGGGACATCTCTACTAGTAGAAGGTTCTTGAGTTCTACTCCCAGTTCTCCATTTCTCATGGGATTCATAAGTCTTCAAATTAGCTTTACTAATGGGTTTCATAGGATAAACCCATTCTTCATCTCCACTTTCCACTCCAAAAAGTTAGCAAATTGAATAAATAAGTCCAAGATGTCCTAGACCCCCACTAATCTCATCCCTCGCCATAGTCAATATATTATTAAGAATAATTCTCCCCACATTTATAGTTCTACTATTTTGAGTACAAAAATTTAGAATAACACTATCTCTAGTTACCTCATTATGGTTATAGGTCGGCAACAAAGTAGAGGAAATGAAATAGTGCCACGCCTTAGAGGTGGCATTCAGCATGCAAGCAGAAAAATTTACCCGTTCTCGCTGCTTTATCTTCCAAGTTCCTTTCCCATCAGTGAGAAAGTTGATCACATCATTGAGGGGGCCTTCCCTTGTACTAAAGGATTCATAGTGGATGCTATAAGAGTCTGGGACTTCCAAAAAAGTGTTGATGCCGGTGGCAATAAACTCAACAGAAAATTCACACACTTGAACTATTCCGTCATCAGAATAAATTACATTGGCGTACAACTCCTTCACAACATTTGCATCAGCTCTATTGGTGGTGTAACAAAAGTTTTCACACCTCCGCCCGACAATAACTTGTTTGATTTCTCCTCCCGGACTTTCAAAAACTCTATCTTGTATGCACTTCTTTCCTTTAAATATGGATGTAAATTTTGTTTGAGCCATCGCATTGACGAAGCGAGACTCGTTGAACTCAACTCTTCTCTTTTGATGTGGAGCCATTTCAATCTAATGAAATTATAGAAAAATTCCACAAATCACTTCAAATATTCAAATAATGGCTTCCAATAGGAATTCTAAGAGTTCAACATTAAGATCCATGAATTTCTTCTCAAATTTTCTTCACATTCTCAAATTTTTTGAGTTCAACACTAAGATCCATGAATTTCTTCCCAAATTTTCTTCACATTCTCAAAATTTTCGGATCTCCTCAATTTGAAAGAAATCCATGGTGGAAATCATATATTTATTGCTTGGAGTGAAACTCTTACCTAGAGATGATCAAATCCGGTGTTAAAAAGTCTTGAAATTGCCTCCGAATCCAAGATCTCTCAAGCCCTAGGTCGAAAATGACATTTTTAAGAGAAAGAGAATGATGAATAGTGACAGTTGACTAGTCAAAATCGCGGTTAAAGGTGTTTTTCGTGATCTCGCCGTCGACGGGGTGGATGACACCGTCAGTGTGCTCAATTGGAATTGAAATCCTAAGTCTCAGGAAAATCTTACCGTCGGCGGCGTCAAGGGTGCCGTCGGCAGGCTCTATTGATTTTGTCCAAATTCCAGATTTTTGTGATTTCGATCAATTCCAAGCCTAAACGACATTCGTTTAATTATTATAGACATATTTTTAAGTGACTAAATGATGTACTTAGCACGTATTAACTTTCACAACACAAAACATCACATTTATATATAAATTCCATGGGGTACAATATACGTTACATAACGCACCTAAGTTTGGTATTCTCTCAACCTCAATACATTAAGTCAGCGTCGCAATCCAAGCCACAACACTTAAAACGCTGAAAACAAAAACATCCTATGCTTAGTCTCAACTATACAGAGATCTAAAAGCATAATTTTAAAGCAAAGAAAATACAAAGTTCAAATCAAAATACATAGATAGACATATAGGTAGTAAATATAAATCTACTAATCCTTAGACTCGGTACTCGAATTTCCTCTGAGATCACCCATTGATTGCACATGAATGAAGAGGTTGTAGAAGGGTTGGAATGGAAATTCTTCAGTGGAATCCTCTTCTATTAAATTCATCCTCCTCATCAGTCGTATCAAGCTATCTTCTAAATGTCCAGAGTGCTCAAAATGTTCCTTCATCCTCCAGTCTAAATGATCAAAGAAATCAGAGATATTATTAATATCATTAATGACATTTTGTACCTCCTTTTCCAATTTCTTGATTCATCGCATGATCACTCGAGACTTATCAGGGACTAAGGGTTGAACTGGTAGTGAATTCTAAGACGCTTGATCTACTATAATTACCATGTTATTTTCATCTTCAAAAACTGGGAATCTCTCGGTTGGATCCAAAGGCTTCCAAGGTAGCAGTACCTTTTCCCAATTTTCATAGGACACTTGGAGTTGACTGCAAAGTGAGAAAATTGTGGAGGGGTGTCCAAGCCCATAAGTTGATCCGTGAACGATTAGGCCCAAAACCGACTTCACAATTATAGATCCAATGTCGATCGGTAGTCCCCTTTGGATGCAGTAATTCAAAATAGCACTTTCTTTAGAAACTTTACCGATCTTCATTGTCGGTAATAGTTTCGCAGAAATGAAAAAGTGCCAATGTTTCGAAACGGGATTCAGGAGTGTTGTAGAAAAACTAACATACTCGTTTTCTCTTGTTTCCCCGTCGTCAGTTTCATCCGTTAAATATTGGTAAATCTCATTCATCTGGTTTCTTGTTGGGACAAAATTGGAATAGTGGCAGACAAGAACATTCTCTATCATATATATTTCATTGATCAGTGCAGGAGTGAATGTTATCCATCTTCATGGAAAATAAACAATTTCTTGGTTGATTCCATGTAAACTTGCATAAAATTATTTTACCATAGAAACCACCACGGCGGCAGTAGTGTATCACAACACTTCCCATCTTTGCCGCCCTATCGTTTCTTCAATATCCGTCGTGGGATTATTCAATCTTCGATTCACGAATCCTCGTTCTTTGATCAATCTTTTCTTTGTCAGCAACTTGTTGAAGATTTGCTGCGCTTCCGCACTAATAAACTTTCGTCAATTGAAAACTCGCATTCTGAGATTATCAGGGGAATTGGATGCCATAGGAATGAAACTAGTAGAGTTTCACTTCATTTTTGGTGGGAAAATATGAACTAGAAATTGAATTTTTGAGTTTAAAAAGACAATTCCTGCCCAAAACTGCCAAAAACCGCCATTTGAACCCGCATAACCGTCAATTCACCAGTCTCACCGTCGGCAGGGTCGAGGGCACCGTCGGCGAGCCTCTGTATTAATTTTTCTGGACTCTCGGGAAAACCCCACTATCGGCGGCGTCGGGGGCGCCGTCGGTGCCCAAGGCAAAATTTGTACAGTCTCACTCAGGTCCGAATTCGTTCCAATTTTTCTTCATGGATCCAATTTTTTAAGATGTTTCATAGGTAAATAAGAGTAGTAGAGCTTAATACTACCACCAACTAGCAATAATTTAAAATAAAAACTACTATAATCACAATAAAAGTAAAGATAGATATGGGTTGCCTCCCATAAAGCCCCCTTGGTTTAACGTCGTCTGCCCGACCTATTTAGGTGTTATTCAGGTTGACTGATCATTAAAACTTCTTTAAAATTTGGTCTTTTACCCTCACAATATGGTTTTAATCTGTGCCAATTTACTTTAAATCTATTTCCCGTCTTCTGATCTTCAATTTCAATAGCTCCGTAAGTATAAACTTGAGTCACAGTAAAGGGTCCTAACCAACGAGACTTCAATTTCCTAGGAAATAACTTTGGCCTAGTATTGTAAAACAAAACTTCTTGTCCTGGTTCAAAGTTCTTTTGGTTAATCTTCTGATCATGCCATAACTTTAATTTTTCCTTATAAATTCTGTTGTTATCATAAGACACATTTCTTAATTCTTCCAATTCTTTTAATTGTAACATTCTCTTCTTACCAGCATCATTCAAATTATAATTGAATTCTTTAATCGTCCAATATGCTTTATGCTCCAATTCTACTGGTAAGTGACAAGTCTTTCCAAAAATCAGTCTCTAAAGAGTCATTCCAATAGGAGTTTTCTAAGCAGTCATGTAAGCCCATAATGCAGTGTCCAATCTAGTGGACCAATCTACTCTACTAGGGTTTACAGTCTTTTCAAGTATTTGTTTAATCTCTCTATTAGAAACTTCAGCTAACCCACTGGTTTGAGGATGATAGGCAGTAGAGATTCTATGAATAATATTAAATTTTTTTGCCAATCTCTAAATGTATTTATTTCTAAAATGGGATCCTCCGTCAGTGATAATCATTCTAGGCATTCCGTATCTAGTAAAAATATTTTTCATTAAAAATCTTGAAACACTTTTAACATCACAATGAGGTAAAGCTTGTGCTTCAATCTACTTGGAAACGTAGTCCACTGCAATTAATATATATAAGTTTCCAATTGAAAGAATAAATGGTCCCATACAGTCTAATCCCCAAACGTCAAAGATCTCAACTTCTAACATGAAATTTAAAGGCATTTCATTTCTTCTAGATATATTGCCTACTCGTTGAAATCGATCACAAGTTTTTATGTATCTATACACATCTATAAAGATGGTAGGCCAATAAAATCCAGCTTGTAAAATTTTATAAGCAGGTTTATCAAATTCTCACATCTCTAAAGATAGTAGGCCGATAAAATCTAGCTTGTAAAATTTTATAAGCAGTTTTATCAATCCCAAAATATGATGGTAGGCCAACAAAATCCAGCTTGTAAAATTTTATAAGCAGTTTTATCAATCCCAAAATGTCTAGTAGGCCAATAAAATCCAGCTTGTAAAATTTTATAAGCAGCTTTATCAATCCCAAAATGTCCTTTAGGCCAATAGAATCCAGCTTGTAAAATTTTATAAGCAGTTTTATCAGTTTCAAAATGTCCTAAAAATTCAGAATCATGACATTTCTGAATGATCAGCTCAGTTTCTTCATAAGGTACACATCCCCCTCATAATAAGATCCTTACATTGTTTATATAAATAAGGCTCATCCCAAAAATATGCTTTTGTCCTGATCCTTATATTGTTTATATAAATAAGGCTCATCCCAAAAATATGCTTTTGCATCATGAATGAATTTCCTTAGTTGTTGCAATTTCTGCATAGGTGGCAAAATATCACTTACAATATAATTAACAATGTCAGCATACCATGGTATTTTCCACTCATTAATGTTTTAAAGTTGTTCATCAGGGAAACTGTCTGTAATTTCATTGTTAGTGTCAAATGATTCTTGATTTTCTAATCTTGACAAATGATCAGCAATATGATTATCAGTTCCCTTTCTATCAATAACCACAAGATCAAATTCATGCATCAAAGTATCCATCTAATAAATCTTAGTTTAACATCCTTCTTTTGCATCAGATATTGAATAGCAGAGTGATCAGTATGCACAACACATTTAGCTCCAATTAAATAAGATCAGAATTTATCTAAAGCATACACAATTGCTAGTAACTCTTCTTCACTAATAATATAGTTAACTTGTGCATCATTAAGAGTTTTACTAACGTAGTATATAACTTTAAAAATATTTTCATACTTTTGTCTAAGAACAGCTCCAATAGCATAATCACTAGCATCACACATCAGTTCAAATGGTTTCTCCCAGTTAGGTGAAACTATAATAGGGGCTGTGAATAATTTTTCCTTTAATAACTCAAAGGCATTTAAACATCTTTCAGTAAATTCAAATTTCTTGTCCTTTTCTAAAAGTTGGCATATAGGTTTAGTAATTTTTGAAAAATCAATAATAAAATGCCTGTAAAATCCAACATGTCCAAGAAAACTCCTAATGTCTCTTACATTAGTAGGATGTGTTTGTTCAGATATAACCTGAATTTTTGCAGAGTCTTCTTCCATACCATCTTCTGAAATTTTATGCCCTAACACAATTCCTCCTCNACTTTAGATATAACTTGAATTTTTGCAGGGTCTGCTTCCATACCATCTTCCGAAATTTTATGCCCTAACACATTTCCTCCTACAACCATAAATTGACATTTCTCCCAATTCAGAACCAAATTAGTTCTTTCGCATAACTGTAAAACTTTTTCNTTACTAAATATGGACATCATACATCTCTGGAATGTTGCAGGTGCATTACATAATCTNATGGACATCATACATCTCTGGAATGTTGCAGGTGCATTACATAATCTGAAAGGCATTCTTCTAAAAGCAAAAAATCTAAAGGACTAGTAAATGTTGTCTTTTCTTGATCCTCAGGAGCAATAGGAATTTGATGGTAACTAAAGGACTAGTAAATGTTACTTTTCTTGATCCTCAGGAGCAATAGGAATTTGATGGTAACTGGTATATCCATCTAAAAAACCAAAAATATTTGTGCCCTGCAAGTCTATTCACTATTTGATCTAAAAATGGTAAAGGGAAGTGAGCTTTCCTGGTGGCAGTGTTTAATTTCNAAACTTTTTCAAGATAATTTAAGCATGTGTCAAATGATGTTCCAAGTATAGAGAAATCATCCATAAATACTTACAATTCATCATCAATTAACTTACTAAATATGGACATCATACATCTCTAAAATGTTGCAGGCGCATTACATAATCCAAAAGGCAATTNTTTAATTTCCTATAATCAATGCAAATATGCCACCCAGTAACTTGTTTGATAGGTATTAATTCATTATTTTCTGTAGTTTCAATAGTCACTCCTCCTTTCTTAGGAACACATGAATAGGACTTACCCACGCACTATTCGAAATATGATATATAATTCCAGTGTCTAACCATTTCAAAATTTCCTTCTTAACGACTTCTTTCATCATCAGATTTAATCTCCTTTGTGGATCAACTCTTGGTTTATACTATTCATCTAATATAATTTTGTGCATACAGATTGAAGGAATGATTCCCTTAATATTCGCTATGGTCCAATTAAAAGCTTTCTTATATCTTTTTAATGTATCTAACAGTCTTTGCTCTTGCAGATCATTTAATTCTGAAGATATAATAACATGTAATGTAGATGAGTCTCCTAAAAATACATATTTCAAGTGGCTAGGCAGTTTTTTAACTCAAGTTCAGGTGGTTTTATAATTAACGGAAATATATTCTTTTTAGCATTTTCCGTAATATCCAACATCTCAAATCTTTTCTGAACATAATCTAATTCTTCATTTTCTAATTCGTCCAAAATAACTTCGTCATTCTTTTCAAATTGTTCCTTCTCTACAAAATGTTCTTCTTCTTCAAAATACTTTTATCTTCAAAATGTTCTTTAAAATGTTCGTTCAGTAGATGTTCAATAATTTCCATGCGAAAACATCATTATCTATTTCAACAGCAGGGTATTTCATAGATTTCAGATGTTCACTAATTTCCATGCGAAAACATTCATTATCTCTTTCAATAGCAGAGTATTTCATAGATTTCAAATGTTAAAAGTCACTTCTTGATCATTAACTCTCATAGTTAATTCTCCTTTTTGAACATCTACTTCAGTAGATGTTCAATAATTTTCATGCGAAAACATTCAATATCTCTTTCAACAGCAGGGTATTTCATAGATTTTGCAATGTTAAAAGCCACTTCTTGATCATTAACTCTCATAGTTAATTCTCCTTTTTGAACATCTATCATAGCTTTTCGAGTACTTCTTGATCATTAACTCTCATAGTTAATTCTCCTTTTTGAACATCTATCATAGCTTTTCCGGCTTCTTGATCATTAACTCTCATAGTTAATTCTCCTTTTTGAACATCTATCATAGCTTTTCCAATTCTTGATCGTTAACTCTCATAGTTAATTCTCCTTTTTGAACATCTATCATAGCTTTTCCACTTGATCGTAACTCTCATAGTTAATTCTCCTTTTTAAACATCTATCATAGCTTTTCCAGTAGCTAAAAATGATCTCCCTCTCATAGTTAACTCTCCTTTTTGAACATCTATCATAGCTTTTCCAGTAGCTAAAAATGGTGTTCATAGTTAATTCTCCTTTTTGAACATCTATCATAGCTTTTCCAGTAGCTAAAAATGGTCTTTCATAGTTAATTCTCCTTTTTGAACATCTATCATAGCTTTTCCAGTATCTAAAAATGGTCTCCTTAAAATGATAGGTATTTCTTTATCTTCCTCCATTTCTAAAATAAGGAAATCCACAGTAAAGATAAATTTATCCACTTTATTAACATATCTTCTATAACTCCCTTAGGATATGTCACTGAACGATCCGCTAACTGTAGAGTTACAGAAGTAGGTGAGACTTCTCCTAATCCTAATCTTTTGAAAAGTGATAGAGACATAAGATTAATAATCACATAAAGCTCTTCCATAAAATTTTTCACCGATCGCACACGGTATAGTGAAACTGCCAGGATCTTTTAATTTTTTAGGAAGCTTTTTCTGAATAATTGTACTACACTCTTCGCTAAGTGCGATAATTTTATTATCCGTGAACTTCCTTTTCTTGTTCAGAATATCTTTTATAAATTTCACATAATTGGACAATGCTCTAAAGCTTCTACGAAGGGAATATTTACTGTTAATTTCTTAAGAATTTCTAAAAATTTAGAAAATTATTTATTATGTTTGTGTTGCTTCAATCTTTGAGGAAATGGTGGTGGAGGTTTCTTCACAGTAATTTTCATTGGAATGGATACTCTAAATCTGGGTATTCATGATCCTTTTCTTTTTTGGTATCCACTTTCTCTTTCTCGATACTCTAAATCTGAGTATTCATGATCCTTCTCTTTTTCGGTATCCACTTTCTCTTTTTCAATTTCTATTTCTTTTTGCACCCTTATTTCCAATTCTTTTCCACTTCGTACTTGTATCGCTTTAATTTGTTCTTTTCCTTGGTCTTTAGGATTTTATTCCACAGTACTATGAAAAGTTCCTAATGTTCGGTTACTAAGTGCAGTAGTGATATGCTCTAATTGGTTTTCAATTTTCTTAATAACAATTCCTTGAATTTGTAATTGATTTCCTTGAATTTGTAATTGATTTCCTTGATTCTGCAATTGTTGACCCATGTTTAGTATCAACTCTTCCATAAACAACTTCTTCTCCTTAATTTGAGTATTACTATTAAATCCTGGAGGATAAGAAGGTCTATAGTTAACATTTTCTTGGTTGGATGAATTTCCTAATGGGTTCACTGGGTTGTTTGCCCATTGTTGATTTGTAGAAGAATTGTTATTCCAATTAAAATTTGGATGATTCTTGCAACCTGGGTTATAATAGTTTGAATATGGGTTTTTGGGTCTATTAATAGCATTTTAGTTCTCATATGAAGGTTGAACATCCACAAATTGCCCAGATGGTCTTCCATCATAGGAGGTGTTGGAGAATAATTCATCCCATAATAATCTAATTTCTTTGATATGACAGCAATCTACGAAGCTAACAAAGATATTGCATCAGAATCATGGATAATAGCTACACTTTTAGGATTTACCCGCTCAGAAGGCCATTGAAAATTGTTGGTAGCCATCTCTTCTATTAATGAATAAGCCTCATCAAAAGGTTTTGACATTAAAGAACCACCAGCCGTACCATCTATAATTAATCTAAGAGATCCTACTAATCCATTATAAAAAGTTTGAATTATAAAACAATATGGTAACGAATGATGAGGGCACTTCCTAAGAAGATCTTTAAATCTCTCTCAAGCTTCATATATTGACTCTCAATCAATCTGAGAGAACGATGTTATATCATTTATAAGTTTAGAAGTTTTGGATGGAGTAAAATATTTTGATAGAAATTTCTGTGAAAGTTCTCCCCAAGTTCTAATAGATCCCGGTGCTAACAAATTTAAACAAATCTTAGCTTTATCCCTCAGTGAAAAAGGAAAAAGTCTAAGTTTTACAGTATCGTTTGAGACTCTTTCATATTTAAAAGTAGCACACAGGAAAACTAGCGAGGTGTAAGTTAGGATCTTCATTTGGTGTACCTCCAAATTGATTGTTTTGTATCAAACTAGCGAGGTGTAAGTTTGGATCTTCATTTGGTGTACCTCCAAATTGATTGTTTTGTACATTTGGATAATAACAAGTTTAAGCTCAAATGAATTAGGACATCAGGATTTTGGATAGATGAGTGAATTTCATCTATTAAGGATTTGCATAATCTCTTAGTGGTCTAGGTTGGTGTTCATTCTCTATTCCTTGATTGTTCAAGTTTTTTTTCATTGTATCAGTATTTTTAGGTTCTCTACTTAATTTTCTAATCCTTCTAATATTGTGTTCTAATTCCGAATTGTAGGTTATAAGATTTTCAGGTCCAAATTTACGCATACAATTTGAAATCAGTACTCTGTAATATAATTAACTAACAAAAAAATAAGTTACAATTCAAGTAAAAATTTTCTAATACTCTAATTTGTCTGTTACCTCTGATCGTGATTTTACTCACTCACTCAATCACTCCCCGACAACGGCGCCAAAAACTTGACAACAATGTTTTTACAAACTAACAAATGCAAGAATTTGATAGTGCTACTAGAAGAATTAATTCCCAGGCAACGGCGCCAAAAAATTGGTAGTGACTTTATATATGCTTAAAATATAAGATAAATATGGATGTAATAAATATTCAATAATTGTAAAGTCGAACTTATGAACGCAAGTATACGTATCGCTTAAGTAACATAGAGCTCTAATAGAGTCCTAGATATCGATCCCTCCGGGAGTAGTTTAGAATTACAGACTAAGATTTTAGAAAAGCAATACTTTAATCACAACAATAAGTTCAATTTGCTTATCTATCACTAATAGGCAATTGAAATAAATAGATAATTTTAATAACTAATGATAGTAAGGAACTAATAAAAAACTAAAGATAGAAAGTAGGGTTTAATTTGTGATATTCAATATATAAGAAAGAATCCTTCTCCTTGTCAAGAAATTATAGTGAATGGATAAAGTGAATTAGTTCAAATTATATTGCATGGATAAAGTGAATTAGTTCAATTTAGATTGTGTCAAATAGGAGCATACCTATTCTTTACCAAATTATAGTGAATGGATAAAATGAATTAGTTCAAATTATATTGTGCTAAATATCTAATGATATAAAGTAGGGTTTAATTGTGATATTCAATATATAAGAAAGCATCCTTCATAGATAATTTTAATAACTAATAAGTAACTAATGATAGAAAATAGGGTGTAATTGTGATATTCGATATATAAGAAAGTAACTAATTGTACTAATAAAGATTTTAATGTGATATTCAATATATAAGAAAACATCCTTCTCCTATTAAATAACGAATGATACTAATGAGAGTTTAAATGTGATATTCAATATAAGAAAGCATCTTTCTCCCAAGAAATTATAGTGAATGGATAAAGTGAATCAGTTCAAATTGTATTGTGCCAAATAGGAGCACAGAAATTATAGTGAATGGATAAAATGAATTAGTTCAATTTATATTGTGCCAAATAGGAGCATAACTATTCTATAGTGAATGGATAAAGTGAATCAGTTCAAATTGTATTGTGCCAAATAGGAGCATACCTATTTTGGATAAAATGAATTAGTTCAATTTATATTGTGCCAAATAGGAGCATACCTATTCTTTACCCATCTAATGTGATATTTAATATATAAGAAAACATCATTCTCCTTGTCAAGAAATTATAGTGAATGAATATTCAATATATAAGAAAGCATCCTTCTCCTTGTCAAGAAATTATAGTGAATGGATAAATTATTCAATATATAAGAAAGCATCCTTCTCATTGTTAAGAAATTATAGTGAATGGATAAAGTGAATCCAATATATAAGAAATCATCATTCTCTTTGTCAAGAAATTATAGTGAATGGATAAAGTGAATTGGTTATAAGAAAGCATCCTTCTCCTTGTCAAGAAATTATAGTGAATGGATAAAGTGAATTAGTTCGATATTGTGCCAAATAGGAGCATACCTATTCTTTACCCTTTGGTCCAGGCATAAAGAACATTGGCTAATCCTACACTTGTTTACTGAATCTGTGGCTAGGCTGGGAGGATACCGGCTCTCACTTCGGAGATCCACGTTCCCCTCACCTGAGGGCTAACATCTACACTTCAGTACCCAAATGATAGAACTAAATTGGAGATTTTTGTCTGTCACTCTAAAATCTTTAATTCTACGCCCGATAATATTATTTTTCTATTTATTTGCACCCAAAGACCGAATTGGGGATTTTAGTCTGTCATTTTCTAAAATCTCCAATTCTACGCCCGATAATTTCATTTCCCTATTTATTTGCACCCAATTTCTGTCACTCTAAAATCTCCAATTCTACGCCCGATAATATTATTTCCTTATTTATTTTCACCCAACTTCCAATGCAATCTCCAATTCTACGCCCGATAATATTATTTTCCTATTTATTTGCACCCAACTTCCAAGGTTTCCAAATCTATGCCCGATAATATTATTTCCCTATTTATTTGCACCCAACTTCCAAGGGCTTAACCTCCCTAAATCTTGGATGTAATCTTCACTTTAGTTGTAAAACTCAACATATTTTAACAAATTACTCCCTGAATCTTGGATGTAATCTTCACTTTAGTTGTAAAACTCAACATATTTTAACAAATTTATCCCTGAATCTTGGATGTAATATTCACTTTAGTTGTAAAACTCAACATATTTTAACAAATCAAATATCTCCAATTCTACTCCCGATAATTTTATTTCCTTATTTATTTGCACCCAACTTCCAAGGGCTTTGACCTCCAAAATCTCCAATTCTATGCCCGATAATTTCATTTCCCTATTTATTTGCACCCAATTTCTAAGGGCTTTGACCTCCCAAATCTTGGATGTATTATTCTCTTTAGTTGTAAAACTCAACATATTTTAACAAATCAATTGGCTAGATTGAAAGTAAATTAAGATCAAAGTTTGCACCCAACTTTCAAGGGCTTTGACCTCCCTGAATCTTGGATGTAATCTTCATTTTAGTTGTGACTCAACATATTTTAACAAATCAATTGGCCAGATTGAAAGTAAATTAAGATCAAAGTGAAAATATCATCACAAATTCTTAAACATTTTCTTGGCTTCACCAATTCAAATTACCATTTCACAAATCTCGAGACAAGGAGAAAGACAGAAAACTACTCAGAACTCATGGGGAAAACACAACAAAACTCTCAATTCATATATAAAATCAAAGTCATAAAAACTACAACAAGCAAATAACTTATCTCTAATTTCTCCCGAAGAACACTCCTGAAAGTTCCTCTGAATCTCTTCTTTTCTTTACAGCACACAGAATTCCTCTTCGAAGTAGCAAGGAGGAAGAAATCTCTCACTTTCCCTCCACGCTTACTATCTCTCAAAGAATCCTCACAATTGTTACACTCTATTGGAAATTCTATACACTAATAGTAACCTCCAAGGCCTCTAGTCTCTTCTAATTTAGACACTCTAGTAAACTCTCTACACACTAATGGAACCTTTCTAACCTCCAGGACCTCCAGGCTCTCTTTCTCTATACACTAATGGAACCTCTCTAACCTCCAGAACCTTTCTAACATCCAAGACCTCTCTAATTTTCGGCCAAAATGTTCTTTTAAAGTTGTGGATGAGCTTTCCCAAGAGTTGCCTAAGCATCACGTCAAAATTTGGCCTTATCCAAAGCTTGGCATAACCGTCGATCTCGCCGTCAGCGGCCTCGAGGGCGTCGTCGGCGGGCTTCTGAAGAATTTTTTCTTGTAGTCTCAGGAAAAACTCACCATCGGCGGGGTCGAGGGTGCCTTCGGCAGCCTAGTTGAATTGTCCACATTTTGGTCTTTTTCGCTCCAAATTCGCTCCTTTTTGCATCTTTTTGCTCCAAGGTCCCTAATTCATCATTCCTGCAACAAAACATATAGGGTTAGCTTAATTGTTTCTCCATTGTTGGTTTCCACTTCTAGAGTTTTTATTCCAGTTAAAGTTAGGGTGGTTCTTACAACTTGGGTTATAATAGTTAGAATATGGGGTTCTGGGTCTATTTTTAATTACATTTAAAGTCTCATATGAAGGTGACTTAGAATCAACCATTTGTCTTAATGAGTTTTCCTCACTCACATGAGGTGTCTAAGGTATGTTCATTCTGAGTTGGTCTAAATTCCAAGATATTGCGACAACTTGTGGAGCCAAAATAGAGGTCACATCAATATCATGAATAATGCTACTTTCTTAGGGTTTACCTTACCAAAGATCCAATGAAAGTTATTTATAGCATTCTCTTCGATTAAAGAATATGCTTCATTAAATTTTTTTGACATTAATGAACCATCAGTAACATTGTCAATGATGGATCTAAGGGATCCTACTAACTTGTTGTAAAATGCTTGAATAATCAACCAGTCTAGCAAAGCATGATGTGGATACATTTTGAGGAGTTCTTTAAATCGTTCCCAGGCTTCTTATATTGACTCCTGTTCATAATGTGTAAATGTGGTAATGTTATTTCTAAGCTTAGTAGTTTTTGAAGATGAAAAGTACTTAGCTAGGAATTTTTGAGCTAATTCTTCCTAATTTCCAAGAGAGCCAGATGCTAAAGAGCTTAACCACAACTTAGCTTTAACCATTAAGGAAAAGGGAAAAGGTCTAAGTCTACCAACATCATTTAAGACACCATCGTACTTAAATGTAGCATAAAATTCTAGAAAACTAGCTAGGTGTAAGTTTGGAACCTTAGATGGACTTCCTCTAAACTGATTGTTCTATACCATTTAGATTATAATGGGTTTCAGCTCAAATGATCTTGCTGCTACAACAGGGGTTTGTAAGCTAAGGTGAATAGTAGGATTTGAATAATCCATTTAAAGTTTTTGTATGCGATGATGCTCATTTTCAATAGTTTTATTATCTAAGTTGTTATGTGATGTGTTTGTTATTTTTGTTAAAATTGTGAAGTTCTTTTTGTTATTGAATCTTTCCTATAGTTTGTTCGAACTCAAAGTCATTAAGTAATAAACCTTCAGAACCTATACTATACATACACAACCTAAAGTTCGGAAAATAAAATTAAAAACCACTCAAAAATACTTAAAAATATTTTTAATACACAAACAAGCACTTATAAGGTGAACAACACTGTAATTTTCTTAAAAAACGTCTACGGTTCAACTAAATGTTCTAAGTCAAAAGTTTCATCGCATCCCAAGCAACGACACCAAAAACATGATCCCGAAACAATATATGTGCGCTTAGTGTGTAATTACTTCAATTTAAATCTTAGACAACAATGCCAAAAACTTAACTCTCATAGCTTGTATATGCATGCATAGTTAATTTTTGACTGAGTGTTATTTAACAAATAATTCTTATTTTTCTCCACAATTTAATTTTACACACTAGGGATATGCAAGCACATGTATTGTTACAAGTAATATAGGACTTCTTTTAGTCCCCAAATATCAATTCCTGTGGGAAAGAGAAACTCTTTTTATCGATATAGTAAAATTTTACTTAAACTGTAGGTAAGTTATTTAGGAACAAATATCAAAATTGTATGTGTATAAAGAAGTAATTTATACATACAAATTTGATTTTTAAACTTAATAAAAATGCTAAATGTTTCTAAAAAAGTTTTATGTAGAAGATTTAAAATTGTATAAAAATCTTTTTCCTTGCAATAAGATTATAATAGTGTAGGAATCGAATGTATATACATTTAAATGTTATTTTGTGACAAATAGAATCATATTTAATCATTACCCTCTACCGAGTGCTTAAATAACTTTGGCTAACCAAGTGTTAAGTTCCTAAATCCTTGGTTATGTAGGGTAGGTTCTTGCCTATCACCATAGAGTACCCATGTAAGCCCTCAATTGGGGCTAACTTACCTTTAAGATCCAATCCCTAGATCAAATAGGTTATGGCTCTAGCCTATCACCGTAGGATCTCAAAATTGCACCTGTCAAAGCTTATCTCCTTATCTATTTGCACTCAACCCAAGATTAGTTCTTCTTCATCCTAAAGGTGAGCGTGTTAATTACAAATTGAGGAAAAGCATAGCCCTCTCAGGTCATTATAATTTCAGAATATGCTTTAACTTAGAAATTGGCCAAATTACATAAATAAATTAAGCATGAAGTAATGTATCATCATAATATTGAAATTAGAGTAAATATAAAAAATTCTAACCCTACACATGGTTATTTCTCATCACAAAAAGAAAGGTTTAGAAAACTACTCAAATTTCATAATGAACTTACAAGAACATATGAATTGATATATAAAATCTGGTTTGCACAATAAACTTTAGCAAAGTTAAACAAAAATACAAAAAACTTATCTCAAACTCCTTCCCAAGCAAATCTCATGAAGTTCCTTTAAAGAATTCTCAACTCTACTTACAATCTCACTCCAATAGACACACCCCATCACCTGAAGAGACACACACCACACACACCTTCCTTCCTCTTCTAAATAACCCTACACAGCCACACTCACAACAACAACTTCCTTTTTTTACTTAAAGAGACACCCCCTTATGATAACCCTTGAATTCCCCAAAAGTTAATTCAGATGCACATTTAAAATTCATCCAAATACACTGTATTTTAAGAAAAACTGATTCTGGCACATAGCCACCAGTCTTTTAAAAGCATGAATTAACTGCATGGAGCCTAAGGGTCAAATCCTGTTGTTGGGCTCTCATTTTCCAAGTATTGGGTCTCATGCTTCAGTGCCAAGGTGCTAGTTCATTTTGTACTTCTTTGCTCCATTTGACCACATTTTGCTCCATTTTCACACTTTTTTCTCCAAAACTCAATTTCTTGAACCTGAAACCAAAAGCACGCTAAATTTCTTCCATTAAGATGCAATATCATCACAAATGAGCATATAATGTATAAAAAAAGGTAGCACATTTTCAAGCTCATCAGACTGCTACCAAGAGAAACTTCCTCTAGCTTTTTGATGAGGCAAAAGGCCTGAGAATATCTTGTGCCATTGTGGAAATTGATCAAGGACTAATTATCAGTTGTAGCTTTTCAGTTGACTAGTGAAGTAAAAGCTTAAACATTTTACATTGTTCACACACTGTTTAGAATTCCAATAAATTTTTTAAGAGAGTCGGCCAAAAGTACTCTTGTCATTGTGTGCTACAAGCTAGGTTTATTTCTCTAGAGTGGCTACCACATTCTCTAGAATGTACCTCTAAGAGCAAATCTTTGAGTTCATCTTCTCTCAAGAACCTCAGATATATCAAAGTAACTAACCTCCTAAACAACTTTTCTTTGATTAACATGTATAGGATGATTTTTTTTTTAAAGTGCCTTGGATCTTTGATGCCGTTTTCTATATTTCCAGTCTCCAAGTAGTGGATATAAGGATACGCCCAACTCTTAGTCCCTTCGACCGCTACATCCATATGAACTTCATTTTAATTAATGTTGGCCTGCCATGTTTTTTGGATATTCATCTCAAATACACACATTTTTAGAGGATATTAATGACTTTGTTGTCCTCCCGACTGACGTGCTTGATACGAAAGCTCTTGATTCTCCTGTTGTCCCTCTTTTCCTTGATAAGGTATTTAGCTGGAAGCTTGTTTCTTGACTCAAATTTGTGATTAACTTGATTCAAGATGAGCAAGGAGTCTGACATTACCAAGAGGTGCATAGCGCCTAATTAATAGGCCAGGAGGAGTCTGATGACCAGTGCTTCATACTCTGCCTATTTGTTTGTGATGGTAAACTCCACCAAGATTGACAGGTAGAGTTGTTTTGTCATTGGACTGCTCAAAGCCAGCCTCAACCCCAATGTTGCCTACTTGGAGGCCCCATTGATGTATAGTATATTCCTCCAGAGTGGCTACCACCTTTTTTAGAACGCACCTCTCAAGGCACATCTTTGAGTTCGTCTTCTCTCAAGCACCTCAGGTGTATCAAAGTAACTAACCTACTGAACAACTTTTCTTTGATTAGAAAGTATAAGATGATTTTAATTTTAAAGTGCTCCAAATCTTTGATGCCCTGATCTATATCCCCAGTTTCCAAGTAGTGGATGTATGGATCAACCTTGCTATTTGTCCCATCAGTCACTGCTTTCATGGCATATGTTTCATTGATTGTTGGTCTGCCAAGTTTTTTGGATACTCATCCTAAAGATATGCATTTCGAGAAGATATTTTTGAATTGGTTTTCCTCGTGGCTGACGTAACTGATGCGGAAGCTCTGGATTCTTCCATTTTCCCTCTTTGTCTTGTTGAGGTATTTAGCCATCAGTTTGCTTCTGGACTCAAATTACTTGTTAACTTGATTTAAGATAAGCAAGGAGTCTGACTTCTCCAAGAGTTCCCATACGTCTATTTGATAGGCCAGGAGGAGCATGACGACCAACGCTTCTTACTCTACCTATTTATTTATGATGATGAACTCCACCAAGATTGATTTGTAGATTTGTTATCTTGTTGAAATATTTAAAGCAATCCCTCGCCCAACTATTGCCTACTTGGAGGCCCCATTGATGTATAGAATCCACATCTTGTCATCATTGAAAATTCCTTCATCTTTCTCCTCTATTATGGAAAAATCAAGCAGGAAGTTTGCGCTGCAAGCAAGAGTTATTCCTCCAGAGTTCTTACCACATTCTTTAGAATGCACCTCGTAGAACACATCTTTGAGTTTTTCGACTCTCAAGCACCTCAAGTATATTGAAGTAACTACTCTTTTGAGCAACTTTTCTTTATTTAACAGGTATAGGGTGATTTGAATTTTAAAGTGCCCCAGATCTTTGATGCCCTCTTTTATGTCCCCAGTCTCTAAGTAGTGGTTACAAGGATCCACCCAGCTCTTGGTCCCATCGATTGCTACCTCCATGGATTCTGTTTCATTTATTGTTAGCCTGTCAAGTTTTTTCGATATTCATACCAAATATATGCATTTTGAGAGGAAATTAGTGACTTGGTTGTCTTTCAGGCCGACGTGCTTGAAACGGAAGCACTTTATTCTCCGAATTTTCCTTTTTGTCTTGGTGAGTTGTTTAGTCGTTAGCTCATTTCTAGACTCAAATTCATCGTTAACATGATTTAGGATGAGTAAGGAGTCTGACTTCACAAGGAGGTCCCAAGCGTCTATCAGATAGGCTAGGCGGAGTCTGATGACCAGGTCTTTGTACTCTATAAAGTAGTTTATGATGTTGAACTCTATCAAAATTGATTGAAAGAGTTATTCTCTGGTTAGACTGCTCAGAGCCACCCCCAGCCCCACTGTAGTCTGAATGGAGGCCTCATTGATGTACAAAATCCAGATCCTGTTGTCAATGACAATTTCTTGATCTTGATCCTCTATTACAGAGAAGTTGGCTGGGAAGTTTGCGATTGCTTTGGATTTAACTGTCATCTCATAAATGTAGACAATGTTGAGCTCGCTAAGCTCTACAACTTACTTTGGCAATTAGATAGAGTGCTTGATGTGCTTTAAATTTTTTTACTTATATATATATATATATATATACTCATTTTTAATGATATTACACTTTAATGAAAGGTATTGTGTGTTTTTAATTATAGGTACAAAAGATGGAGCTTAAAGAGAAAAAGGTGCAAAACTAGAGCAAAATGAGCTCAAATAGAGCAAAAGTTGACCTGGCTCCAAATAGTTACCAGAACTTCCAGAAGGTTGGTCACTAGGCGCCAAAAAAGATTGGGGCCTATTTACATTGAATTTTGACAAATTTTATAGAGGTTCATTATGTGACTCTTGTTTATTTTGAGAGCTCAATTTAATAGATTCATTGACCTATCAAAAAGAGAGTTGATGGTGGGAGTCTTAAGTAGTGGTGGTGAGAGTCTAGTCTTGGCGCGAGTCTTGTGTGGTGTGTATTAGAGAAAGAAGTCAACAAAAGAACTCTAAAGTATCTGCTTGGGGAGAAGTCTAAGAAACATATATATATATATATATATATATATATATATATATATATATATATATATATATAT
>JXCR01148753.1:4156-22241 GCA_002079205.1 Phalaenopsis hybrid cultivar | reverse complement strand
CATATCTAACATCTAAACTTTCATTCATTCATGCATGCTAGCCCTTATATGATAAAGTTGGTGTTAAACCTATAAATGCATAGGAATTTAAATGCCAAGTATGTAAATTTATACTTGAGAATGAGGAATCATAAAGGCATAGAATTGCTGTGTTTAAATGCGTTTAATTTCCTTTCATATAATGATGAGATGGTGTGTGTTGTATGCTTGAATCCAGGAAATACTTATACCTATGCAATACTTGAGTCAAATGTACACATATTTAGGATTTTTGAAAGGCAAGTTTGGGTCATGATTTTTGGTGATTTATGAATTGTTATCCTATATTTTATGAAATGAAGAAGGCTTTTAAAGTTTCATTTTGGGTTTGATATAAATTGAAGTCAAATTGGGTTTGGAAATCCATAAAAGCGCCACTTGGAAAGGATATCCTTCTCGGGATTGATCCGATCATTTTTTTTTTCTTTCTTTTTAACGAATTTAAATGTTTTCGACCGAAACATTTGTGAGTTTTATTGATTTAATTTGGCTTTAAAAATGAATCGGTCTCATTTTCGTTTGTTTTATTTTTTTTAAGGTCAAGTTAAAAATGAGAATTTCCGATTTAATTAAATTCAGAAATGATTTATAATCTCAAGGGAAATAGGAGGGAAAGAGGAGATGAGAGAATTGANGAGGAAATGGCTAATAGTTATTCTGATGAGTGAATCTCTAGTTTACTAAACTTCAAAATCTAATTTAGCACAGTAAAAAACAGAGAATGTTTCCTAAAATCCTACTTAAAGATGAAAATAAAATATAATGAATTCAGAAAAGACAGAAAACAATAGTAGATAAATCTTAATGTTCTTCAAGTAATGTGAGGCTCGCGCCCCTGTGATTTAGATAATGTGGTTATTTGTGATTTTTCTAGACTTTTCCCAACGTGGTTGTTATCAACAAGGATACAGAGTCCTCCTTATACCTATGTTTAAGTTAAAAGAATGCTAGAATTCATGAAGTTCAGGCTTTCTCAATCCCCATGGCATCCTGTGGATTTGTTTTGATCCCCTTTCTAGGTTGCAAAACCCAAATAAAATATATCTATCATTACCCGAATTTTGTGGTTAACCATTTCGTTTCATTGCACAACAGAAAGGAGTCATAGATCATGAAATAAGTTAACATTCAAAGAATCAAATTAGAAGTAAATGAAAATATATGGTTAATACAACAATAAAAAAAACCCTGATGTCCGGGAAAACGATACAGGGAAAGAAATCATCATAAAAAACCACAAAACCACATCTCATAAATCACAAAGGCACGAAATAAAGTTAGCTACATTGACAGAATGAACACTAGAAAAACATCCCAATAAAACCATTATTACTAGTCAAAGTAAAAAATAAACACTTATAAAATAATTTGTTCCATCTTCCACAATAGCCAAATACTCTCTAAAACAATAACCTCTTAAAACTTATTAGAAAATACAAAGAAAAAAAAGTGGAAACACCCTCAACTTTGGTGCCAAAGTTGTCTTCTCTCTTCCAAAAGTAAAGAAGAGACCAACATCCCCTTTTATCTTGATAAAAACATATTTTTATAGCTAGATTTATATTAGGGATCCAAAATAGGCATCCAAATTCATCATTAGGTCTGAAATAGGCAAGTAATCTCACAAATCCTAGTTTTGGACATCTAATGGCGTGGTCACGCCCACGCCAGAACTGGCGTGAACACTCCTTATGTTAGTTCTGCGTGGTCACGCCAGTTCTGACGTGACTGCGCCAGACAGCACATATTCATATATTTTGGCTCCATTTTGGATGCTTAACACCTATAACCTACACAACATCAAGAAAACATTTCTCATGTGTAAATTTATGATAAATAAGTGAATAAAATGAAAATTGTGGGGAAAATGTAGATAAAATCACATAATATTAACGCTTGTCAATACATCCATACTTATTTTATTACTTACTCTCAAGTAATCACATGGCTCAGTTTGAATTTTAATGAATTGAATTAGTACTCCTGTAGGTTTCTAACTATTCAATCTATTTAACAAAGCCAAATTAAAGTGTTTAAATGTCATTAGGATTAATTATCTTTAATGATTAATAACTTGACATTTCATTAATTTCCTTCATTCTTTTCTTAAGAAAATTAAATAGATCCTTAAATTGGTGTTATTTAAAGTCTCTTTCACTAATCTTGAATATCTTTAATACAGTTTTAGTGAATTTTAGCCAACTTAATATTCACTTTAACTCTCGCCCTTGAAAATAACTTTTAATGTGGTTTTAATTAAAGAGTCAAGGAAAAGTTTATTTCTTAAGTCTCACTAGATTCCCTTCTGATTTTTTTTCTTTTATTGAATTTTCGTTGTGCCAACCTCAAGCATCTTCTCAAGAATTTTTCACTTTTTTGCTTTCTGTTTTTCTTTTCTTTTTCTCCTAACAATTATTATATCTGATTGGTAATTTTTTCTTCTCTAAATTTTAAAATGTGAAGAAGATTAATTTTTCTTAAGTCTCACTATTCTCTTCTAATTTCTTCTCTTTCCTGAATTTTCGTTATGCCAACCTCAAGCATCTTCTTAAGAATCTTTCACTTTTTGCTTTCTTTTTTTCTTTTCTTTTTCTCCTAAGAATTACTATATCTGATTGATAATTTTTTCTTTTCTAACTTTTAAAATGTGAAAAAGAGTAATGCTTCTTAAGCAAAAAATTAATACTTGATATTTTTAATGTATCACCTCCAATTTATCTTTTCTAGTTAAAATTTAAGATCACATTAAAACTGATTAAAATGAATTAGCTCATGATTAAAGATTTTTTTTATTTGCTGCTCAATATCTAAATCACATCTTTTAATAATATATAGCCTTTTTAAGTAAAGTCTAAATTGTTAAGTTCAGAAATCTTATTATTAACTCATTAAAGTCAATCTTTTTTAAAAGATATTTATCTACATTTAATAAATTAAGATAAGAAGTTCGAATCCATCAGAATTTCTAATAGAAGTTACCAAGTGAAAATTGAATCTTTTACTCAGCCATGTGGACTATTTTCAGGTTTGTAAGGCGCATTTTCTTTCCCCCAATTTTATTTTTTTTCACATATGAGCAGTAGCATGAAGTAGCAGTAAATGAAAAAGCAGGTAACTATACAAACAAGTAAATACATAAGTGGTCACATAAATCTCCAAAAATAAGAGTATGAAATATGTAACATATGCATTCATCACGTCGTGGAGGGATAAGACTCAAAACTAATTCAAATGAAAATTTTAAAACAACTTTAAAGCAAATTTTAAAGCAAATTTCAAAAAAATATTTCAAAACAAATGCAGAAAGTAAAAACATTTTAGCACGTCAAATAACACTTGGGTTGCCTCCCAAGATAGCATTTGGTTTAACATCCTCAACCTGACGAAAAAAAGCTTCCTTTAGGATCAAAATTCCAATTTAGTAATCCCCAATCAATTGTTCAATATTTTATTGATCCTGGAGATTTTACCAAGTCCTTAAAATTTAATTTTTCTTGCAGCTTTTTTCCCTCAATTCGATAGCGGACCTCTAGAGAGTATGTAGGGGTTTTATTTAGATCATTCCTAAAAGTATTTCCTAAATTCAAAATCCTCCCAATAAATTCCCCTATTTGCAGCTCAGTGCTTTCTTCACAGGCTGCAAGAAACGTGTTCATATAAAATAATTTAAGATCTCCTAAATATTTGGGTTAGGTTCTCCCAAGAAAATTTAAGGTTATGGATTAAATTCTACTAGGTTGGGTTCTCCAAAATTTTGGGTTGAGTTTGGCAAATGTAATCCCTACCCCAGTTGTTCCAATTTTCTAAAATGTTGGCTTGAGTTCTCCCCCAAACTTGGGTTTGATAGTATTGGAAGAGAGGTAATCAAAACTAGCTTCTATGTGAAAGGGGTAAAGATTGTGAAGGCTAACCATGAATGTGTTGCTATACTCTTCAAAAAGTTCTAAAATCATTTTCCTGAGGATTTGTCATTTTAAAGTGTTAAAACATTTTTAAAAAAAATAAATAAAGAAGTACAAGAAATAAATAAGTACAAGAACAAAATAAAATAGAAAATAAAATAAAGATAACAATTTATATTGGTTTTTTAGCTTTTTTTTAATTTGTTTATTTTTTTTTAGTACCGGCAATAAATACGACAACAAACAAGTGCAAATAAATATGAAATAAAAAAAAAATTATTAAACCAAGATTCTCCGTAATTCAACTAAAGTTCTCCTAAAATCAAAATTTTACTTAACGTCTTTCCCCAGCAAGGGAGTTAAATTTGACACGTCAAAATTTACCGGAATGTAAGTTGGTCGTACAACTTAAGTTCACGTGCTGAGTAGTAATGCAGTACAAAAGTACTGCGTATTGATCTCAAGAGGAAAGGACTAAGAACTATTCTACTAGGTGAATCTCTAGTTTACTAAAATTTTAAATCTAGTTTATTGAGATCATAAACAGAAGAAGGTTTCCTAAAATTTTACTTAAAGATGAAAACAAAAGATAACGAATTCAGAAAAGACGAAAAATAATAGTAGAGAAATCTTACTGTTCTTCAAGATATGTAAGATTTGCGTCCCTGTGATTTAGATAATGTGGTGATTCGTGATATTTCTAGACTTTCCCCAACGTGATTGTTGTCAACAATGATAGAGTTCTTATATCTATGTCTTAAGTCAAAAGAATGTTAGAATCCATAAAGTTGAAGTTTCCTCAATCCACATGACATCCCACGGATTTGTTATGATACCTTTTTCTAGATTGCAAAACCCAGATAAAATGTTTATTGTTATCTTAATTTTGTGGTTAACAATTTTGTTCCTTTACGCAACGGGTAAGAGTCACAGATCACGAAATATATTAACATTTCAATTGATCAGATCAGAAGTAAATTAAGCTCTATACTTAACACAATAACAAAAAACCCCCAATGTCTCAGAAAAACAATACATGGAAAGAAATCATCTCAAAAAATCACAAAACCATATCACATAAATCACAGAGATGCGAAAAAAAATTTAGCTACACGAGATAGAAATAACGCTGAAAAATCATCCTAATAAAACCCTTACTGCAAGTAAAACTGAAAAGTAAACACTTACAAAATGATTTTTTTCCCTTTTCCGCAGCAGCCAATTTATCTATCATACAATCTCTCAAAATATCTAAGAAAATACAAAGGAAAAAATGGTGAAAAACACCCTCAACTTTGATGTTCATACTGTCTTCTCTTTTCCAAAAGCCAAGAGACCAAAATCCCATTTTCTCATGGCAAAAAAATACTTTTATAGTTATGTTTATATTAGGAAATCCAAAAAAGATATCCAAACTATCCAAATTCATCATTAGGTCCAAAATAGGCAAGAAACACACAAATTCGAGTTCTGGAAGTTTGACGGCGTGGTCATGCCCAAAATTGGCGTGGTCATGCTAGTTCCGGCATGGTCATGCCCAGTTTTGGTGTGACTGCACAAGACAAAATATATTCGCGTGTTTTGGCTCCGTTTTGTGTATTGTTTTGGCTACGTTTTGTGTACTTGACACCTACAACCTGCACAACATCAAGAAAAACTCTCAAGTATAAATCTATGATAAATAAGTGAAATAACATGAAAAATATAAGAAAAAATACATGTAAAATCACGTAATATTGACACACGTCAAGCCGCCCTACGCGAGTGCCCACAAGCTTGTCTCGAGCTCGCTGCCTCGTATCGACAATCTAAAATTCGTGGATAATATAGGATTTCATAAAATGTGCTCACAACATGAATTAANTTCATAAAATGTGCTCACAACATGAATTAGCCCAAAAAGAGACATTACTTGTCAAAACATATCTCAAATGGGTTTTTCAGCATAAATCATCCTTCTAAAATCGGCCAATCTTCTTCCTATCACCTCCAACTTAACTTCCCCCTCATTAAACTCATGCTAAAACCCTTTTAAAAGCTTGCAAAACAATTACGACACTTCCGGCACAAAATCGGCATGTCCTACGGCAACCGGAAATGAGAAGAACACGAAAAATGAGGCAAAAGTCAAAACCGAAGAGTAAGGGAAGAAATGAAAGCTTAGAATTGCGAGAGAGAGAGAGAGAGAGAGACGTACTCTTGGATTTCATCCCGGAGCTTCGAATCGCAGGTTGCGGCTTCGCCTGCTACCTGCGGTTATCCGCCCCTTATATTGTCGCCCTTGCTGCAAGGGGTCGAACAAGCAGCCTTCACACAAGGGAAATTGGGTAAGAGAGAAGAAGAAATATAGAAAGGAGAAAATGTGAAGCTCGGTGCCCTATCGACCTCACGAAAGAAATAAAATGGCGTGGATGTCGATTGGCTATAATACACATGGGACTAGGGAATAATTAAGGTTTAAATAAAGTTTAATTAAGTTAATTAAACTTAAAACTTAAGAATTTTATATTTCTCAAACCATTCACAACAAACATGTGTTTTATATGAAATTGACTAATTTATTATGTCGAATTTAATAAAATTATTTCGATTAAATTCTAAGAGATGAACAATTTGGGGTACTATAAATTGTGATTGAACTTTACCTAGTATCTTGAAATTTGGGCGTACAACTCTTCCTTCATACAAATTTCATCCTCAAAAGTTCCGACTTTAATGGAATAGGAAGAGATATTTCCATAACATTTCTTATTCTTTCTCCCACGTCGCTTCTTTTTCAGGANACTTTAATGGAATAGGAAGAGATATTTCCATAACATTTCTTATTCTTTCTCCCACGTCGCTTCTTTTTCAGGCCTGAGCTTCCACTTTATCTTCACTGAAAGAATGTTTGTTTCTAAGCTTCTTAACATTCGTTGTTAAAATCGTTTCAGGCTCTGCAACATATGTTAGATTTTACTGAACTTCAATATCTTCATGTGAAATTCGTTGCTTTAAATTTGAAACTCATTTCCTTGACATGAAAATATGGAAACACATCATGTATATCTTGCATATCTGTAGGCAACNGTTGTTAAAATCGTTTCAGGCTCTGCAACATATGTTAGATTTTACTGAACTTCAATATCTTCATGTGAAATTTGCTGCTTTAAATTTGAAACTCATTTCCTTGACATGAAAATATGAAACACATCATGTATATCTTGCATATCTGTAGGTAATGCTACTCTGTAAGCAACTGAACTGATCTTTTCTATAATTTCAAAATCAATATACCTAAGGACTCAGCTTGCTTCCATGACCAAATCTACTTGTAGCTTTCATTGATCTGACTTTCAAAAATATGAAATCTTCAACTTCAAATTCGATTGCTTTGTGTTTTGGGTTGTAATATTTTTGTTGTAGATTCTAAACAGCTTTCAATTTGTCTCTAACTAATATGAATTTCTCAATAGCTTCGTCAACTAGCCTGGGACTTAGCATTTGGCGTTCATTCACTTCAACCAAACTGGGTGGAGTTTTGCACTTTCTGTCATACAGAACTTCATAGAGTCATTTTGATGTTGAATTGATAGTTGTTGTAAGCAAACTCAAACATTGCCATGCAATCTTCTTAACTGCCTCTAAAGTTGAGAACACAAAACCTTAACAGATCGTCCAACACCTGAATTGTCCTTTCTGATTATCCTTCAGTTTGTGGATGAAATGCAGTGCTGAAATATAATTGTATAACCAAACCTTATTGAATATTTTTCCACAACCTAGACATGAATCTTTCGTCTCTGTCAGAAACAATTACCTTTGGAATACCATGCAATCTAATAATTTTTTTGACATAATATCTGGCCAACTTTTCCACTGAATCTATCGGTCTGATAGACAATAGATGGGTTGACTTTGTTAACATGTCAATAATGACCCAAAAACTATTGTGATCTTGTTTGGATCGAGGAAATCTCATAACAAAATTCATAGTAAGTTCTTCTCATTTTCATTCAGGTATCGACAATGATTGTAGCAATATGTTGGGTCTGTGATGCTCAGTCTTTACAATCTAACATGCTTAACATTGAGATACATATTCAACAACTTTCAGGCCACCAGAATGTCAACTTCAAATCCTGGTGCATTTTTGTGTTGCCTGGAAAAACTGTATAGCCTGAATGATGAGCCTCATGTACAATTTCTTGTCTCAAATAAGAATTAGCAGGTACTCATAGCTGCAACTTATTTCAGATAATGTCATCTTCATCAACAGTCATATCAATCTCCTTTTCTGATTGATATTGTTTTAGGGGTTTCGGATATTTGCTGCTAACTTTCTGAGTTGTCTTGATTCAATCCATCAAAGTAGTTTGCAATGTCAATTGATGTAAATAACTCATATCACCTGATCTTCTAATTTTCAACTGTAAAACATCAATTTCTTTAAGCAACTCTAGCCTCTGAGTAAGAATCCAGCTTTCACTAGCTGTGAATTTACAGCTTCATGCATCAACAACAACATTTACTCGGCCCGGACAATACTGTTTATCTAGATCATAATCTTTTATCAACTCTAACTATCTTCGCTGACTCAATTTCAACTCTTTTTATGTGAAAATGTACTTCAGACTTTAATGATTTGTAATGACTTCGCATTTCAAACCATACAAATAATGTCGTCAAATCTTGAGAGCAAATATCATAGTTGCTAACTCCATATCAAGTGTCGGATAGTTCCTTTCATGTGACTTTAATTGTCTGGATGCATAAGCTACCATATTTTTATTCTGCATTAAAATGCAACCGAAACCATTTAATGATGCATCACTATAAATCTAGAATCCTTTTGTGCCTAAAGGAAGAGCTAACCTGGTGCAGTAGCCAAATATTTTTTCAACACCTGAAAACTGTGCTCACATTCTGCAGTCTACCCAAAATGAACATCTTTTCTCATCAGCTTGAATAATGATAGATTTTTTGTGAAAAACCTTTGACGAACCTCCTGTAATATTTTATCAAACCAAAAAAATTAAGTACCTCTGTGACATTCTTTGCAGTAGGTCATTCCACAATTGCTTCGACCTTCTGAGAATCTACTGAAACTCACTGAACACTGATAATGTGCCTCAAAAATATAATTCTTTGCAGATAAAATTCATATTTCAAAAATTTTGCATATAATCGGTTCTATCGCGGCAGCTCTAAAACCATATTCAAATGTTTGGCATGATCTTCATCACTTTTTGAATAAATTAGAATATCATCAATAAAACAAACTGATCCATGTATGGCTTAAAAATTCGATTGATTAGATCAATGAAAATTGCAGAAACATTAGTCAAACCAAAATGCATAACTAAGAATTCATAATGACCATGTCTGGTCCCAAAAGCTGTCTTAGTTATATCTGTCTAATTGACTCTAACCTGATGATATCCTGATTACAAATCAATTCAAAAAAATAAAGTTGGCACCCTCTAATCAATCAAATAAATCATCAATCTCGAGCAAAGGATATTTTTTCTTGATTATCACCTTGTTAAATTCTTTGTAATCAATACATAACTGCATGGATCCATCCTTCTTCTTGACGAACAATACTGGAGCACTCCACAGAGAATTACTTGGCCTGATAAAACCCTTATCTATTAGTTCTTACAACTGACATTTCAATTCTTGTAATTCCTTCGAAGCCATCCGGTAAGAAGATTTAAATATTACAAACGTTCCCAGTTGTGCATCAATACCGAATTCAATTTCTCGTTCTGGAGGTAGCCCTGACAATACTTGAAAATACATCATAAAATTCNACATTTCAATTCTTGTAATTCCTTCGAAGCCATCCGGTAAGAAGATTTAAATATTACAAACGTTCCCAGTTGCGCATCAATACCAAATTCAATTTCTCGTTCTGGAGGTAGCGCTGACAATACTTGAAAATACATCATAAAATTATGAAATCAAAAGGATGTTTTTTAATTTCAGCACATATTTATTCAGGTCTGCTAATTTTGCCAAAAATACCAGTTTACCACCTCGCAAATATTTCCCAACTTTCACTGAACTGATCAGGGAAGATTGTGCATTTTGATCACATAATAAATAAAATGATTTTTCACCAAGTAATTTTAGTTTTACCAATCTTTTCTAGTATTCAAATATAGTAAAATGATTTACCAACCAATTTACCCCAAAATGAAATCAAATGTCTGAATTAGTAAGATAATCAACTATGATGACAACTTATCATAAACATGAACATGCATTACACATTTTTATTGGCATAAAACTCACTTCCCGAGGGCACAGTACCATATAGTGCAGGAGATAAATACATAATATCAACATGTAATCTGGCAATAAACTCATCAGAGATAAAAGAATGTGTTGCACCTGAATCGAATAGAATAGTGTCAGACTGATCTTGAATTAGGAGCGTACTTGTAACCACATTTTCAGATTCTTGGGCTTCTTGAGGCGTATAACAAAAACTCGAGCTTTTACTAGTTGCTCTGTTCTGCATTCTGAAGTTTCACCCTTTGTTTGCACTGAAGGCTTTCTCAAAAACTGAGTTCTACTAGGTTGACTGTCCTCCAAAAATTTTTTGAACCGTTTTTGTCCTTAGATTGTCTGGTCTATNTAATCTGGCGATAAACTCATCAGAGATAAAAGAATGTGTTGCACCTGAATCGAATAGAATAGTGTCAGACTGGTCTTGAATTAGGAGCGTACTTGTAACCACATTTTCAGATTTTTGGGCTTCTTGAGGCGTATAGCAAAAACTCGAGCTTTTACTAATTGCTTTGTTCTGCATTCTGAAGTTTCACCCTTTGTTTGCACTGAAGGCTTTCTCAAAAACTGAGTTCTACTAGGTTGACTGTCCTCCATAAATTTTTTGAACCGTTTTTGTCCTTGGATTGCGTGGTCTGCTGCTTTTCTTCTTTTCCAGCGGGCAATTCATTTGAATGTGTTTTGGTTGTCCACATTTGTAACATTTTCCTGAACTAATCAAACACTGCCAAAGTGTCTGTTTCCACACTTGTCACAAACTAGTTTTTCTATACGAGGCTGCTTCAACTTACCTTCTTTCTTTGGAAGTGCTCTCTTTTGTCAATATCCTTGCGCTTGCTTGTCTGAGGTTGTCACTGCTGACTGGAAAAGTTCGGCTCATTTTTAATTCTTCTTGCCCTTTCAACAAAAACGAATAAATCATTGATTTCAAATGAAGTTATGTCAATCTCAACTAATTTCTGAGACCGCGCAGAAATTTGTGACACTTTTCCTCCTGGGTGTTAACATAATGAGGTGCATATCTGGAAAGATAAGTGAATTCNTGATTTCAAATGAAGTTATGTCAATCTCAACTAATTTCTGAGACCGCGCAGAAATTTGTGACACTTTTCCTCTTGGGTGTCAACATAATGAGGTGCATATCTGGAAAGATAAGTGAATTTTATCTCATATTGCATAATTGTCTAGAACCCTTGAGTTAGATTGAATTTATCTTGCAATGCTAATCTGGTTAAGGTCGGAATAAACCAATCTTTGAAGACTTTAACAAATTCTTCCCACTGAATTTGTAGATGAGGTGTCAGCTGAAATTTCTCTCAATGTTGTGCTTGCCACCATGCCTTCTAACATAAATTTAGCTGGTAACACTTTTCTATTTTTCGGACAAATCATACCGTCTAGAACTTTTCCGATCTTAAGGAGGTAATCTTCAGCAATGGCCTGACACCCTTGAATGCAAGTAGCTTAATGGACTAAAATATCTTTAAGTTTCGCCCCATTTCAGATATGGGATCTGTACTGGTGGAGGATCTTTCGATAGCAGTTATTTTATCAATCACTTGTGATATCAGTTGTACAACGCTATGTAACTCAGTTGTTCTGGAATCTGCATTTTTCTTATTTTGATTTTCATTTCTGCCCAAAATAGTTTCAGATCTAACCTTCTGCTCTACACAACGCCCAAAAGATTGGCATTCAATATTTTTTGTTTCTTCTCCAGACATGTTTATCTGTATTGGCACAAGATATTATTCACAAGCAATTTATCATATAATAATTTTATCGTGCACATGTCATCTTAAGTCATAAGGGTTACCCACTACAGATTCACAACTTATAACTCTATATAAATCAATTCATATTTTATCTCATTCTTACTTTCTCTAAATCCAGCACACTTTCATCGTTCTTTCCATCCAATAATCATGCTCTCATACTGCTTTTTGTCACACCCCAACTGCCCCCCGTTTTTAGGGGTCAGCTGAGATAAAANCTGATTATCCTTCAGTTTGTGGATGAAATGCAGTGCTGAAATATAATTGTATAACCAAACCTTATTGAATATTTTTCCACAACCTAGACATGAATCTTTCGTCTCTGTCAGAAACAATTACCTTTGGATTACCATGCAATCTAATAATTTTTTTGACATAATATCTGGCCAACTTTTCCACTGAATCTATCGGTCTGATAGACAATAGATGGGTTGACTTTGTTAACATGTCAATAATGACCCAAAAACTATTGTGATCTTGTTTGGATCGAGGAAATCTCATAACAAAATTCATAGTAAGTTCTTCTCATTTTCATTCAGGTATCGACAATGATTGTAGCAATATGTTGGGTCTGTGATGCTCAGTCTTTACAATCTAACATGCTTAACATTGAGATACATATTCAACAACTTTCAGGCCACCAGAATGTCAACTTCAAATCCTGGTGCATTTTTGTGTTGCCTGGAAAAACTGTATAGCCTGAATGATGAGCCTCATGTACAATTTCTTGTCTCAAATAAGAATTAGCAGGTACTCATAGCTGCAACTTATTTCAGATAATGTCATCTTCATCAACAGTCATATCAATCTCCTTTTCTGATTGATATTGTTTTAGGGGTTTCGGATATTTGCTGCTAACTTTCTGAGTTGTCTTGATTCAATCCATCAAAGTAGTTTGCAATGTCAATTGATGTAAATAACTCATATCACCTGATCTTCTAATTTTCAACTGTAAAACATCAATTTCTTTAAGCAACTCTAGCCTCTGAGTAAGAATCCAGCTTTCACTAGCTGTGAATTTACAGCTTCATGCATCAACAACAACATTTACTCGGCCCAGACAATACTGTTTATCCAGATCATAATCTTTTATCAACTCTAACTATCTTCGCTGACTCAATTTCAACTCTTTTTATGTGAAAATGTACTTCAGACTTTAATGATTTGTAATGACTTCGCATTTCAAACCATACAAATAATGTCGTCAAATCTTGAGAGCAAATATCATAACTCCATATCAAGTGTCGGATAGTTCCTTTCATGTGACTTTAATTGTCTGGATGCATAAGCTACCATATTTTTATTCTGCATTAAAATGCAACCGAAACCATTTAATGATGCATCACTATAAATCTAGAATCCTTTTGTGCCTAAAGGAAGAGCTAACCTGGTGCAGTAGCCAAATATTTTTTCAACACCTGAAAACTGTGCTCACATTCTGCAGTCTACCCAAAATGAACATCTTTTCTCATCAGCTTGAATAATGATAGATTTTTTTGTGAAAAACCTTTGACGAACCTCCTGTAATATTTTATCAAACCAAAAAAATTAAGTACCTCTGTGACATTCTTTGCAGTAGGTCATTCCACAATTGCTTCGACCTTCTGAGAATCTACTGAAACTCACTGAACACTGATAATGTGCCTCAAAAATATAATTCTTTGCAGATAAAATTCATATTTCAAAAATTTTGCATATAATCGGTTCTATCGCGGCAGCTCTAAAACCATATTCAAATGTTTGGCATGATCTTCATCACTTTTTGAATAAATTAGAATATCATCAATAAAACAAACTGATCCATGTATGGCTTAAAAATTCGATTGATTAGATCAATGAAAATTGCAGAAACATTAGTCAAACCAAAATGCATAACTAAGAATTCATAATGACCATGTCTGGTCCCAAAAGCTGTCTTAGTTATATCTGTCTAATTGACTCTAACCTGATGATATCCTGATTACAAATCAATTCAAAAAAATAAAGTTGGCACCCTCTAATCAATCAAATAAATCATCAATCTCGAGCAAAGGATATTTTTTCTTGATTATCACCTTGTTAAATTCTTTGTAATCAATACATAACTGCATGGATCCATCCTTCTTCTTGACGAACAATACTGGAGCACTCCACAGAGAATTACTTGGCCTGATAAAACCCTTATCTATTAGTTCTTACAACTGACATTTCAATTCTTGTAATTCCTTCGAAGCCATCCGGTAAGAAGATTTAAATATTACAAACGTTCCCAGTTGTGCATCAATACCGAATTCAATTTCTCGTTCTGGAGGTAGCCCTGACAATACTTGAAAATACATCATAAAATTCTGAAATCAAAAGGATGTTTTTTAATTTCAGCACATATTTATTCAGGTCTGCTAATTTTGCCAAAAATACCAGTTTACCACCTCGCAAATATTTCCCAACTTTCACTGAACTGATCAGGGAAGATTGTGCATTTTGATCACATAATAAATAAAATGATTTTTCACCAAGTAATTTTAGTTTTACCAATCTTTTCTAGTATTCAAATATAGTAAAATGATTTACCAACCAATTTACCCCAAAATGAAATCAAATGTCTGAATTAGTAAGATAATCAACTATGATGACAACTTATCATAAACATGAACATGCATTACACATTTTTATTGGCATAAAACTCACTTCCCGAGGGCACAGTACCATATAGTGCAGGAGATAAATACATAATATCAACATGTAATCTGGCAATAAACTCATCAGAGATAAAAGAATGTGTTGCACCTGAATCGAATAGAATAGTGTCAGACTGATCTTGAATTAGGAGCGTACTTGTAACCACATTTTCAGATTCTTGGGCTTCTTGAGGCGTATAACAAAAACTCGAGCTTTTACTAGTTGCTCTGTTCTGCATTCTGAAGTTTCACCCTTTGTTTGCACTGAAGGCTTTCTCAAAAACTGAGTTCTACTAGGTTGACTGTCCTCCAAAAATTTTTTGAACCGTTTTTGTCCTTAGATTGTCTGGTCTATTGCTTTTCTTCTTTTCCAGCGGGCAATTCATTTGAATGTGTTTTGGTTGTCCACATTTGTAACATTTTCCTGAACTAATCAAACACTGCCAAAGTGTCTGTTTCCACACTTGTCACAAACTAGTTTTTCTATACGAGGCTGCTTCAACTTACCTTCTTTCTTTGGAAGTGCTCTCTTTTGTCAATATCCTTGCGCTTGCTTGTCTGAGGTTGTCACTGCTGACTGGAAAAGTTCGGCTCATTTTTAATTCTTCTTGCCCTTTCAACAAAAACGAATAAATCATTGATTTCAAATGAAGTTATGTCAATCTCAACTAATTTCTGAGACCGCGCAGAAATTTGTGACACTTTTCCTCTTGGGTGTCAACATAATGAGGTGCATATCTGGAAAGATAAGTGAATTTTATCTCATATTGCATAATTGTCTAGAACCCTTGAGTTAGATTGAATTTATCTTGCAATGCTAATCTGGTTAAGGTCGGAATAAACCAATCTTTGAAGACTTTAACAAATTCTTCCCACTGAATCTGTAGATGAGGTGTCAGCTGAAATTTCTCTCAATGTTGTGCTTGCCACCATGCCTTCTAACATAAATTTAGCTGGTAACACTTTTCTATTTTTCGGACAAATCATATCGTCTAGAACTTTTCCGATCTTAAGGAGGTAATCTTCAGCAACGGCCTGACACCCTTGAATGCAAGTAGCTTAATGGACTAAAATATCTTTAAGTTTTGCCCCATTTCAGATATGGGATCTGTACTGGTGGAGGATCTTTCGATAGAAGTTATTTTATCAATCACTTGTGATATCAGTTGTACAACACTATGTAACTCAGTTGTTCTGGAATCTGCATTTTTCTTATTTTGATTTTCATTTCTGCCCAAAATAGTTTCAGATCTAACCTTCTGCTCTACACAACGCCCAAAAGATTGGCATTCAATATTTTTTGTTTCTTCTCCAGACATGTTTATCTGTATTGGCACAAGATATTATTCACAAGCAATTTATCATATAATAATTTTATCGTGCACATGTCATCTTAAGTCATAAGGGTTACCCACTCCAGATTCACAACTTATAACTCTATATAAATCAATTCATATTTATCTCATTCTTACTTTCTCTAAATCCAACACACTTTCATCGTTCTTTTCATCCAATAATCATGCTCTCATACTGCTTTCTATCACACCAAAGGCTGACAATATGGTCAGACTAACTCTTATCAGCACTTGTCCTGACTTTTATAATCAGAACCTAGAAGGTGATGAATTAATTTAATCGGATCACCACACATACACGATGCATTGCATGTCAAAATTTATTCTTATATATGGAAGCATGGAAATCATATCATCAAAATATAGATATACAGAGCTGCTAAATCCAATAAATAAATATATACATAAAAAATATGTACAAAGCTCCCAAAATAATCGTGAAAAAGCTATCAAAGACACACCTAACTACCGTTTAAGTGTTCGTTGCCTCTACCTGGAAGGCAACAATGAAGAATGAGCGACAACGAGCTCAAAGAAATAATCAGGGCTAACATAAGACTTTATACATGAAAAAGATACGTGCATCCTCGAATAAAACTATATATATCTACATACAATTATAACATGCTGACATAATAAAAAACATGAAAAGAGAGCAGGTACATGTAGTATAAAAAAATTAACGGTAGTGCAACATGCAAACCGTAAGCATAAAATCATAAGTATATAAAAGCATGTTTATTTATTTCATAAAGATCATATCATATTAGTGTCACTTATTTAATATATAGGGTTTAACTAGTTCTATGTTTTTTCATCATGGGTCGTAACTCTGCCTCAAAAGTCATATAAACTATCGATAAAGATTGGATTTCTCCCAACATAATAGTTATCAAAAGCCCCTCCTGATACCCACGATTCCCTAACATACTGTAACCGTCTAATTCTAATGTTTCTCAGAGTTTCGTCATCGTATAAATATCAAGAGTCGAGAATACTACATCCTTACATAATGTACTTACAAACAATCATGTAATAATCAATCCTTTTAACATTCCTTGTCAAATTTAAATCATCACTCCAGCATCAAACATTTATCAGGCATTACATGTACCATAGGCATAGGCATGAGACATAACAAATGAATACCTACAAAAATTTCATATCATATGCATATTCATATGCAGCATTGTCTGATCAAGTCATTACATATTGTAAGAAAAGTAAATGTGCATTCATACATTTCATTACAAGTATCCATTTACAAAATGTAGGAAGTTATATATGCCTCTGCGTCAAAATAGAAACCAACCTATATAAAATTATTTTTATCTGACTTGATGGAACAACCATATGATGAGTGCCCACAAACTCGTCTCGAGCACGCCACCTCGTATAGACAACCTGAAGCTCATAGACAAAGTGGGATTTCATAAAATGTGCTCACAGCATGAATTAACCCAAAAAAAGACTTTACTTGCCAAAACATACTTCAAATGAGCTTTTCAGCATCAATCACCCTTTTAAAACCAGCTAATCTTCTTCTTATCAGCTCCAACTTAACTTACCCTTCGCCAAACTCACATTAAAACCCTTTTAAAAGCTTGCAAAACAATTACGACACTTCCGGCACAAAATCGGTGCCTCCGACGGCTACCCAAAACGAGATAAATATGAAAAACAATTAAGTGCTCTTAATAAAGGAGTTGCGCTCAATAAATTTTTAATGCTTCCTTCATGTCAAGGCTGACCACACGTGCCTAAGTGAAAGATTAAATTGTAAAAATTAAAAAAGATAGTTACATTAAATAGAGTCTAAATTATGGAATCCTAATATAAGTCTTTGTTGAGTTCTTGTTGTTGGAACTATTCTTTGATATTTTTTAACTTTAGCCTTAGCTCTCACAGTTGGACTACTAACAAAATTTATTTGATCCACATGATGTGCAGCATAACAAACCACAAAAGTTGTGACATTAAAAAACATCTCTAACAATAAAGAATGTCGCTAACTTGCTCATTGGCAAAGTTACATATCACAGGCAGATTTACCAAGAGACTACATAAACGCCAGTTTTAAC
>JXCR01148750.1:132102-172487 GCA_002079205.1 Phalaenopsis hybrid cultivar | reverse complement strand
CTACCTCTCCTTGCAAATGAAAAAATGCTTAATGCGAAGAAGAGGAATAAATGGGCAAGGAAGAAGTTTTACCTTCCGAGAATGTCGAAGAAGGAGCTTGCCGACGAGGAAGAGCAGGCCGAACGGAATCAGGGAGGGCAGACCTAAAAATATGGGATGAGATTCTTNCCTTCCGAGAATGTCGAAGAAGGAGCTTGCCGACGAGGAAGAGCAGGCCGAACGGAATCAGGGAGGGCAGACGTAAAAATATGGGATGAGATTCTCAGGGAAAGATTTAAGAGGGAAGAAGAGATGAATGAGAGGAGGTAAGATCGAGATTTCTTCAAAGTCTGAGCAAGCTGCCTTCGGCGGAGGCAGAGTGGAGCAAGCTTTCCTCGGCGGAGGCGGCAGAGCGGAGCTTTGGCGGAGGCAGACCGTAGCTTCGGCGGAGGCAGAGTGGGTCTTCGGCGGAGCGGAGGCGGCAGAGTGGTGCTTCGGCGGAGGCAGAGCGAAGCTGGAGGCGAAGGCAAAGCGGATCTGGAATTAAGGAGTGCAAATATGTTTTTAGGGCAAGAGGAGGGTAGGTGCGTAAAATATGTCCCAATCGCGCGTTCGAAACGTTGATCGAGGGTCGATACCCGCGATAAGCTTTTCTCCAAATCGCAAACGCGATTATAAAATAAGCTGCGCAAACGCGCAAAATAAACGGTGCAGGGCGTTTTCAAAAACGCCGCCGCACTTATAAGCTGCCCCAAACGGGCCCTAAGTATTTCGGTTAATACATGGAAACTAGTTGATACATGAATGTTTCAATGCGATATCATGGTTGTATTTACCTTGCTCGAGGGGATAACAAAGCCATGCTTGAGGCAANTGTCCCAATCGCGCGTTCGAAACGTTGATCGAGGGTCGATACCCGCGATAAGCTTTTCTCCAAATCGCAAACACGATTATAAAATAAGCTGCGCAAACGCGCAAAATAAACGGTGCGGGGCGTTTTCAAAAACGCCGCCGCACTTATAAGCTGCCCCAAACGGGCCCTAAGTCTTTCGGTTAATACATGGAAACTAGTTGATACATGAATGTTTCAATGTGATATCATGGTTGTATTTACCTTGCTCGAGGGGATAACAAAGCCATGCTCGAGGCAACTCAAATCTTTAGCAAATCACTAATCTTTTTTCTTTAGCCATTTCCTTATGTGGTATTTGATGTTGCACCAGTATTATTCTAATGTAGCCTTGAAGTACCTAACTTTGACAAATNTTCTTTAGCCATTTCCTTATGTGGAATTTGATGTTGCACCAGTATTATTCTAATGTAGCCTTGAAGTACCTAACTTTGACAAAGTGATAAGGTTAGCCTTATTCATTTCCAAAAAGTATTCATAAGGCCATGAGGTCTTTGAGATTCTCTTAGATCAATTTATTCTTTTAAAGGAGATTATGGGTCTGTTTGGGGTAGCTGTAGCTTATACAACTTATCTAAATAATCAGCTTATCTTGATAATCTGCTGATTAATAGCTGATCCGGATAAGCTGTCTGGCTGTTTGGTTTGTGCGTTTGGAAAACAATTGATTCTAGATAAATGATCATTCTGCCCATATTTTGGATAAACTGTTTAGCTGTTTGGTTTGTGCGTTTGGAAAACAACTGATTTGCAGTTTTTTGTTGTAAAAGACNAGCTGATCCGGATAAGCTGTCTGGCTGTTTGGTTTGTGCGTTTGGAAAACAATTGATTCTAGATAAATGATCTTTCTGCCCATATTTTGGATAAACTGTTTAGCTATTTGGTTTGTGCGTTTGGAAAACAACTGATTTGCAGTTTATTGTTGTAAAAGAATTTTCATATATTATAAATTTTAATTTTCCAAAAATTATTTTAAATTATGTGTAACATAAATTTTAATCAATAATTTATATTTTACGCTAATTTTAAAATAAATTAATTTAAATTTAATTTATTAACAAAATTACATGTCGCCACACTTAAAATATATAAGCTACATGAATCCTTTTTTTCTATTGCGCCCTATCTAACAAATAAAATTTAATTTTTATATTTATATAATTTTACCTATATTTGAAAGATGTGATATATTTTACAAACGTTAATATTAATATTTTGTCATGTGATATATTTTTTTAATATTATAGAAACATTAAAATTTAGGTGAAACAAAGAAGTCTTTCCAGAGAGAGAATAAGAAGAAAGCAAACTCAAACAAAAAAAAATGCAGGAGAAGCCGAAGAAACCGAAGTGAAGAACTTCATATAACCCTTATTTTATTACACAATTAACCTAGAGTACAGACACACATACATATATTTGTTGTATGACAAATTTGTAATTTCATAACAATACAAAATTCTGATGCTGACTTCACCTAAAATAGAGTTTAAGATACAAAATTAAAACCAAAATACATATTAAAACTAGAATTAGTAGTAGGATTATAACATTCAATTTAAAATGCAAATGTAACATTTCATGAGAACCATTGCTCGGTTGGTGCACGATCGAACCCCGAGCAACATTATGAGGTTGGAAAACACTCGAACTATAGTGATAGTCTCTGATTGTGACACCATCAAATTCTGTGCAACGTTGTCCGATTGGAATAACGTAGAATCTGAAGGATTGCCTGCCCACCTGAAGAAGTCGCAGTTACGTGTTTTCACCTCTGACACCTATAGAACTTCCTTCCGTAGTTATGTTGCCGGCGTGACGTCAGTAGAAATGACGACATTCCGCAGCGGCACATCATTTGCCCGGACTTCCCTGAATACTAGAACTCATCGTTCTGCAATTATTAAAAAGAGAATATATCAGTAAAAAAAAGAGGAAATAAAGAAAATTTACATACCAAAGTGTGGAGGCAACGGNAGAATATATCAGTAAAAAAAAGAGGAAATAAAGAAAATTTACATACCAAAGTGTGGAGGCAACGGTTGCTGACAATTGAAGTATAGAGAAATGTTTTCATAGAACCCCCATCTCAAGTGTTTGCTCAACTCATAATGAATATTTGTGTTTGCTGTTTAGAAGCAATTAAATGCAGAACAAATAACAAAATAACAATACAACAAACTCATAAATGTGAAGGCAAATCAATCCTTGTTGAGCAAACCGAATAAGCTATGCTTCTTCCACGATAAAGTCATCCATGGAATAACCACAAGCTTTAAAAGTACATTTCCAAAATTTAATTTTTTCTCTTTTTTTACCGATTCAAAGCTACAGGTAGAGCTCTCCGCTGTGCGGGCTCAAATATTACATGGAATTGCATATCCACGGATTAGTATCCATAAATCCCAGTGGTAATGACAACATTGGTTACCTAAGAATAACTTGGCCATCCAAAGATGCCGCATCATCACCATTGGAAGCATATGAATATCATCACCTAATAAATTCTTTCAGTTGCGAAGATCATTCAGATAAACATTCATGCCAAAGTGACATGCATAACCAACAAACAATTATCTAGGTAGATAAATGAAAATAAACACCCAACTACAGCATAGTTTAATAACTTGAGATAAGTTTGCAGCCCATATGAAAGAAGTTCCCATAAGAAAGAAGTTCCATAGAATTGAATAATTACATCTATGGATATAGTCAAGAACCAGTACATGATCATCCCAAAAGGTAACATTTACTTTATATCTTTCAGATGATTCGCTTACTCAAATGCAACTGGAAAATATAAGAATAACTAGTTGAAGGTGCATCATGTATTGCATCAACACCTTGTTAAACTACTGCTGGAAGGCCCTCTTCATCAAACCTCAAGAACAATAGTTTTTACTTGTTTTCAAATTCAAAATTAACCTGTGCCATCCTTAGATCACCCAAAACTTATGTTGCAGAATAAAGGGGCATTAACATACACCATCATCTTATGTTGCAGAAGAAGAACAAAAAAACAAATTGTTATTAGTTTAATAGCAAACTACTGCGTTAAACTTATTAGAATTATGTCAAGATTCAAACTTTGATTAACACAAAAGTGCTTCTTATGCAGACTGGATCAATGCCGCTAAATTTGAATTTTTTGGCTGTCGGCACTGCCTGTAATAGAGAAGAAAAATTATTAGTAAAATCATTTCAATGTGAACATCTATGCAATAAGTAAATGTAGGCATGTATTTACTTCTATCTTCTCAGCCCACCATTTCTCTGGTTCATCAATTATCCGCTTCAATGGATCCCAACTCAATCCCCTTGATCCCTTTTGAGTTTTTTCCAAAATTTTCACTCTTTTTTTAATTGATCCCACTTGTTTTTGAGTTTCATTCAATCATAATCCCTTTCGGTCAATTCCTTGAATTTAGTCATAAGATTCTGCAAACCTTCTTTATTAAAATAGGTGGTCGACTTATTACCCAGCTCGACCTCCTTCAGACAGAGATCACAAAATATAAGGGTGGCCTCTTTATCTCACATGGCCGATGATCCGGACTCTTTAGTTTTACTCATTTTGACTGTGAGATAAACGAGCTAGCATGAAATTAATATTATTCAAGAGAGAAAACGTTAGCCTAAAACTTAGATGGAATAATAAAGATCGTGGAAATTGATAATCATAACTAATATTGTCTAAAAAATGCAATAACTTCTCTACTTTTTGCAACAGAGGAGTAAATTATAGATTCTTCAACATCTATCATAGGATTGTTTAGTTAAAGTACATAAAGCTAAGAAGCAAAAATCTTAGATGATCCAAATATATGGTACATGCAAATGCCCATAGATTTATGTAGCGTGAGCCTCTTGAGCATCCTTCACATTTTCCAGAAAATGTATTTTTAATTTGCACAACTCGCTCATATGTTCCAACACCCCAATTTTATAACCATTCTCATCCTTAACATTAAACCCATTTAGTTCTTGAAGTGACCTTAATTTCCCAATTCCAGGTACACTAAAAAAGACATTTGGGGACAATTCCATGGGGCCCAGATTAAAAATATTACTCACATTGCCAGGCACGAAATTATCAGAGCAAAATCCCAAACCACCTTTTTATATATTATGAACCACAAATGATAAACTGCTTAGAGAAATTGGCATGAAATTAGCAAAAGAATTTTTCCAGTTAGCACATTCTAACATGGTAAAACAACAAACGAATCTTTCTCGATGCTTCAAAAATTTCAGTAAAACATTGACAGATCTTATACCGATGAGTGAATCTAGATTTTTAGCATCTTTGATCATTCTCAACACTTCCAGATTTTTAGCATCTTCGATTATTCTCAAAGAAGAAGAGCATGTGAGTATAGAGAAGGCTTTCGGCCAAATATATGAGGAGGGAGGAGAGGAGGGAGGGGAGGAACCTTTCTTCACCGTGAGTCTAGAGAACCTTTCTTCACTGCAATATATGAGAAGGACGGAGGAGGGAAACCTTACTTTACCGCAATATTGGAGAAGACTTTCGACCAAATGGGGGAGAGGAGGGAGGAGGGAGGAGAGGAGGGAGGAGAAGAATTTCTTGACCAGGGGAGAGCAACCTCTCGGCGAAATGGGTAGCGACGGAGACAGGATCGGCTTCGATAGAGGAAAGGGTTAGGGCGAAGATCGGGTTAGCGAGGGCAAGGGGGTAAAAGTTGGAGTGCGAACGCGGATCGTGGGGATATACCCGCGGTCCGGGTTTAATTGAAAACAGAAAACGGAGTTTTTAAAAACGCACTTTAAATGCATGACACAAACAGAGGCGACATTTTAAAAACGCTGCCGCACTTATACGCTGCCCCAAATNCTTCGATAGAGGAAAGGGTTAGGGCGAAGATCGGGTTAGCGAGGGCAAGGGGGTAAAAGTTGGAGTGCGAACACGGATCGTGGGGATATACCCGCGGTCCGGGTTTAATTGAAAACAGAAAACGGGGTCTTTAAAAACGCACCCTAAATGCATGACACAAACAAAGGCGACATTTTAAAAACGTTGCCGCACTTATACGCTGCCCCAAATGGGCCCTATGTCCGATGGAGATTAACATGATACATATAAGTATTATTTATGTAAGCTATGACTCCATGTTTGGGATCATCATATATTATGTTTTGGCACTTACTCTTTGACTTAAGCTTTGACTTCATGGTAGTCACCGATTGATGTATTGGGCCCAACTCAAACCTTTGGGTGTTCCTCATCCCAATGCCCTATTTAATCTTTATTTGGGAATTTTAAGCTCTATTTGGGAATGCTTGTCTTTTGCATTGAAGCATTGCTTAGTTTGACAAAACTATTTGAATGGTATGCCTCCTGATTGAAGTAGTTGCGAGTCCATTGCTTAGTTCCTCATCCCAAAGGCTATAATAAAAAATGATAATTGTACATTTCTAATATCACAGTTCCCAACTATTTGGATTTTGGACAATGAAAGGCTTATATTGTTGGTGGATTTAGCATAAAATGTAGTGAGCCGTGGAAAATATCTATTAAAACTTGTTTTGTTTTTTTAGTCTGATGTTTTGTTAATTTGACACTAAATAGGACACAATGAAAATATGACACTAAGTAGGACCCAATGGAGAAAAATGATTCATGTAGCCGACCCCACGTAGTGGGATTAAGACTTTGTTGTTGTCGTTGTTGATGATGTTTTGTTAATGATATTGATATCAGATGCCTACATCCCCGACTGCTCATTTTCTTGAATGAACTCGATTGATTTCGTAAGGAATTTGGAAATTGCATAACCAGTTATGCGATAAGACTGTCTTTTTTCATACCATTTGTAATAAATTCCAACTTTCTGCAATTGTAAAAGATCAGCATATATGATATTGGCATGGATTTATCTATTTATTTTATCTGAGCAGTGATGATGTGNGATTGATTTCGTAAGGAATTTGGAAATTGCATAACCAGTTATGCGATAAGACTGTCTTTTTTCATACCATTTTTAATAAATTCCAACTTTCTGCAATTGTAAAATATCAGCATATATGATATTGGCATGGATTTATCTATTTATTTTATCTGAGCAGTGATGATGTATGACACAAGCCTTTACGACTTTGCCATTCCACCAAGTATGGCAGCTCATGTTGTAAATGATGGATTTCAATGGCAGTGCCAAGCTTTTATGTCTTAAATCACATGGCTGATTTTCTTTTTTGGAATTTTTTTTTTACTTTTTGAGGCATGTTGTAGAAGCTGTTAAACTATAAGCCATGATTTCTATGCTACCCCAAAGTTTTCATTTTTNGTAAATGATGGATTTCAATGGCAGTGCCAAGCTTTTATGTCTTAAATCACATGGCTGATTTTCTTTTTTGGATTTTTTTTTTTACTTTTTGAGGCATGTCGTAGAAGCTGTTAAACTATAAGCCATGATTTCTATGCTACCCCAAAGTTTTCATTTTCTTAATTTAATTATTTTTTTTGCTAAGAACTAAACTAATAAAGTTAAGGTATGCATATATTAAAGCTGTCTTGGCTTCTAAATGAGTCATCCTTAATGTTCATATAGATTCAACAAGTCGAAACTTCATCTACCAGGATTGTTTGTCAGCTTTTTGGGGTCTTTCATAACTTTAATACATTAAATAAAGACAATCCAGTAGTAAATGGTGAGTCCCTAGTTATTTTGTTGATTTATTCTAGCACCATTTGAAGCACATCTAGCTGCAAGGGATCTAATTTTGTGAGATGGTATAACCCCTGATTGAAATAGTTGTCTTCCGTCCTCAAAGTTGACCTTACTGTTTATATTTATAATTTATCTTGATTGTTTTGCTTTGTTATTGCAAAATAATTAGAAAATTGTTTATATTTTTACTTTACTAATGTGAGTTGATCAATAATGATTACCTCATTTTGTTACAGTTGTACCTTTCAGCTGATGCAATTGCACAGTTTTATGAGGATCAACGTACATGTTGGAGTTTATGCTTGCTTTTCTAGATCTAACTTGATATCCCCTGGGAATGGTACTTTCTTAAGTCTAGAATTTCTTTGGACATGTTTGTGATCACTTTTATTTTTATTCATAAAAAATGTTTGTTTATTGTGTTTTAAATTATTTTTTAATTTCTTGTTTTTGAAAACAACATTTGGGTATTTTCATTATTTATAAAACAACTATCACTGCTGATCTTCACCATCATTGTCATCACTGCTATCACGTTGGCAACAGCCACCCGCACCGCCCTGCTGCCAATCTCTGCTACAATTGCATAAATGACAAAAAAATAATATATTTTGAGATACCAAATATATTTTATTTTACATCAAATNGGGTCTTTCATAACTTTAATACATTAAATAAAGACAATCCAGTAGTAAATGGTGAGTCCCTAGTTATTTTGTTGATTTATTCTAGCACCACTTGAGGCACATCTAGCTGCAAGGGATCTAATTTTGTGAGATGGTACACCCCCTGATTGAAATAGTTGTCTTCCGTCCTCAAAGTTGACCTTACTGTTTATATTTATAATTTATCTTGATTGTTTTGCTTTGTTATTGCAAAATGATTAGAAAATTGTTTATATTTTTACTTTACTAATGTGAGTTGATCAATAATGATTACCTCATTTTGTTACAGTTGTACATTTCAGCTGATGCAATTGCACAGTTTTATGAGGATCAACGTACATGTTGGAGTTTATGCTTGCTTTTCTAGATCTAACTTGATATCCCCTGGGAATGGTACTTTCTTAAGTCTAGAATTTCTTTGGACATGTTTGTGATCACTTTTATTTTTATTCATAAAAAAATGTTTGTTTATTGTGTTTTAAATTATTTTTTAATTTCTTGTTTTTGAAAACAACATTTGGGTATTTTGATTATTTATAAAACAACTATCACTGCTGATCTTCACCATCATTGTCATCACTGCTACCACGTTGGCAACAGCCACCCCCATCGCCCTGCTGCCAATCTCTGCCACAATTGCATAAAGCAAAAAAATAATATATTTTGAGATACCAAATATATTTTATTTTACATCAAATTATAAACAAAAAAAGTGATACTAAATCCTCCCATAAAAATATTTTGACTTAGTTTCTGGCCAACAAAGATATGTTATTGTGCTTATTATAGGTGTTTGTGTGTGCAGAGAATCAGTGTAAAATGGTTTTGTCAACCAATTTCCTTTTTGAAAACTATGAATGATGATTAAAATCTCTCATTACTTCATTGAAAAGTGATATAAACAATCTTGTCTTCCTTTCTATTGGGACTGGCTTATGTAGTATCTTGTATGCATACTTATGTTTTTCTAACCACTGGTAAATATTAATGCATACAGTCTTATGTTAGAGGCTTAGGGCACATCATATGTTGTTGTTTAGGTAAACTTGTGTCTTTTCAGGTTATTCCCCGATACATTATAATCGATTGTGCAAATTACTTTGGAGTATTGAAGCTGACATAGGGGACAACCAACTCATATTCCTGACAGGGGATCTAGCATCTTTAGGCTGCTGGAATCCAGATTTAGCTGTGCTTTTGTCTCCTTCTACAGAATTTGCTCACTTATGGTATGCTGAAATAAAGGTGATTCTTCTAATTTCCAGTTTAAATTCCACATTTCCCATTCATTTTACCTAGATATGTTCACAATGTTCATCCTGGAATAATAAGTTTGATTAGCAAAACATGTCTTAGGTAATGGAACTTGTAAACTTTAATATTATATGATCTAGCTGACTCATAGTTGACAGAAGGTAGTTAACTCTTTATTATTATTTATTGTATTGCTTTTTTTTTTCCTTTTGAATAAAATGCATTAACCCTCATTTGTCATGCAATTGAAAGAAAAATTACTTCTTTCAATGCTCTTTTTGATGCATCGGAAGCATATTTTTTGTTTTTATTTTTCTTTTGATAATAAGTTAATGGAAAAAACTATGCACGGGAAGCATGTTCTTGGATTTTATTTTCCCTTTTATAATAAGTTATTAGAAAAAACTCAGTAGCAACTTGTACATTTATCATAAGCCTATTATTACTAATCTCTCGTATCATGACATTTCTTAAGCTTAATATGATCATCATTGAATATTTAAATAAATATACGATTCAATTTAAAATATGCTGAATAACATCGGATACAAATGCTTAGTTTATAGATAATAGAAATATTTGTTTAAAAGTTTCACCAATTAATAAAAGATTTATATAATCAGAATTAGTGAGCTAGTATTAACAAAATTATTGTGCAGCCATTTGTTCGTTAATAATAGGTTGTAAACATATTTTCTTATATATGAAGCATTTATGTTGAATTGTACACACAAATCTAATTAATTATGAATGCACTGATAACAGTCTAAAAAAAACTATCTTTTCTATTAGAGAAAAAAATTATTTTTTATATTAGAATGTGTATCTTTCCTACTTGATGATTTACCCTTTCTAGACGAACATCGCAAAAATCTGTTTGTTAAACAATCCCAAAGTTACTTCGCCTCATAAAAGTCTATAAACATATCAATCTGATTATAAATTGATCCATTAAGAAAAATACTAAAATTCAAAATTTAAATAAAAAAAATTGAATTTCTTACCTTACCTACTTCGCTTCCCTTTCTCTCTCTCTCCTTCTCGCCTTCCCCTACCCTTCTTCTTTTTCTCCTCTCTTTCTTTTTGCTTCTCTTCTTCTTACTTGTCCCTGATTTTCCCCACAATATGCAGCCACCCAGCTAACGTGATGGAAAAAAATGGTAGTTTGAAGGCTTAGTTTATAATATATATACACTTATAAATATAATCAAATAATTATATACATAAATGTATAAATATTTTATTCTTTATTTCGTTTTAACCGTGCTTAATATACCTTATTGTTGCATGTAGAGATTAGTGGCAAATTGGGTTTCCAATACTGTGCTATATTAGCACTCAGCACAATCAAAATAAAATTTTAGAGAAAAATTATCAAAACTAAAATTAATTCCATAACTCTCTCATTTTTGAGAATTAGCCTACAGTTCTATATATCTAAATGATCGTTTTGAAGAGTAGAATGCAATAGAATAATTTTTGTTTTATGATTTTTGAATAACTTATTATTTTAGAGAGAATTTATTTGGGGTATTTTGCTCTTGTACCATATCAACAACTGGGACATTGCACTTAAAGAAACTAGGCTCCATTATTCTTCTCAAAATATTTGAATTATTTATTTATTTAGTTAGTTATTTATTTTTTTGTAGTCTTCTTCATCAACAAAACAAACTTAACCAAAAAAAAAAAGGCATTTTTATTGGTTGTTCTCCAAACCAATAATGATATTAGTATTATTCTTCTAATATTATACTATAATGAATTTAATCTTTTTAAAAAATCAATCAATCTTTCCTTGAGTTCACATTTAAATGGTTTGTTAAAACTCAGTATATGAATTTGAGTTTTGTTCTATTTTATCTCAATCTATATCCCTTCCTTACCTACTTGAATCACACTCACTTGAATACCATTTTTTTCACTGCCCTAAAGTTTAGAAGGTCTCATACAACGAGCATGACACAATGGGTCATCTCTTTTAAATGGCAAGAAAATTCAACTAATAAAGTGCAATAAACCTTTTTTTGTACACTAAACTTTGAGTCTGACATCACTTCACAATGTAGCAATGACTCTTATGATGATCTTAGCATTTGCTTTCAGGAAGGGCATAAAGCATTGCACTAAACTCGCTATTAATCATTATATTTTTTATGACAAATTATTTTCTCCCTTTTATCAAGAATTTATCAAGCATTGGGTTTCAAAATAATATTGAATAATTAAAGGTGCTTGAATGGAGAATTACAATTTATGAAGCAATTAATGCTCTCGAAAGAAACAATGCATTGAAACTTTCAAATCTTACCAAAAGGAAGAAACCTATTGGATGGTATAATATTAGGAGAATAACCCTCATACCATTATTGGTGAGGTGAGTAGCCAATAAAAATAATTTTTTTTGGGTTGGGTTAAGTTTGCTTCCTTGATGAGGATGCTATGCTAAAACAAGTGTCAAATGCTTTGAGAAGAAGCATAAAGCTGAGTTTGTTTTTAAGATAGGCTTGGATGAGAGTTTGATAATCAGTTTTGAATATGAAAATTTTTTATGGCACCTGATTGATAAAATATACAACAGTGAGGACAACAAGATAGGAGGGGATTCTCTTTTAGATGTCATGAAAATTCAACTAATAAGGTCTAACAAACCATTCATCTTAAACTAAACCCAATGCATGATTTGAGTCTTGACATCACTTCCTAATGCAGTGTTGACTCTAATGATCTTAATGTTTCAATTGCTTTCAAGAAAGGCATAAGGAATTGCACTAAACTCTCGGTCAATAATTATTTTTTTGATGACAAATTACTCCATAAGTTTCATCATGCCTTTATTATGAATTTATTTACTGTGGAAGTTCTAAATAATCTTGAAGAAACCTTAATGGTAATTGAATCTCAATTACAATTTATGAAGAAATTTATGCTTTAGAAAGAAATAATACATGGAAATATTCAAATCAAACGGAAGAAATCTATTGGATACAATTGGATCTTCAATGTAAAATACACATTTTGATGAGAGTATTTTGATATATATAAAACAACATTATTTGCAAAATGGTTCACATAAATGTAGGAAATTGATTATCAAGGAACTTTTGCTCGAATTGTTGAATGAACATTGTTCGGGTAATTTTGTTTCTTGGTGGTAATTTATATTGTTCATTTTATTAATTAAATGTAAAAATTCCTTTTTAAATGCGAACTTGACAATTAGTTGAAAAACTTATTTGCTTGTCTCACAGTAGAGCTATTTTTTTGTTTTCCTCATAGCATTTTTAATGGGTTCATGAACAACCCTTCTAGGGAACACCTTGATTCTGCATATGGGATAGCAATGCATATTAAGAAGACACTTTGAAAAGGGTTAATTTTTTAGAAAAAAAGAACTAACACTATACACAAATTTTCATTATGCTTACTAGATAAGATCTGTAGCTGATTGTAAATTCACATTTAGCTATTTCTCATTTATATGGAAAAAATTAGTCACATGGAAAAGTAAAACATAAATATATGTTGCTCGGATCAGTGTTGAAGTCGAATTTAGGGCCATAGCCTATGGAATTGGTGAATTTATGTTCTTAAGCACCTTCTAGAATTTAAAAGCTTTTAATACAAAACTAATGGTAATAAAGTGTGTCAATCATGTTACCGTTAGCATTGCTAAGAAACATGCTTAACATGATTGGATTATGCATGCCGAGTTTGATAGAGACTTTATAAATGAGAAAATTGAATAAGGAATCGTTAAAATTTGTTACACTTCAAATGATATCAAATTATTGATATCCTCCTTGCTGATGCCCTTAATTAAATGCAGTTTGGTACCTTTTTCTTTCAAGCTGGAATGATCAATATATATTCCCAATTTGAGGGGCAGTATGGAAATCCTGAACTCATTCAAGTTTATGGATATCTGTCCAACAAATGGAGAAATTTTTCTAGATTCATGCATATGCTAGTGGACAACAACCTGTCATAATTTGCAAGGATTAAAGACAACGGCTATAAATCATGAGTCATTATGGAAAATCTCAAGTAGGGAAAGAACAATCATGTAAATTTGGAAATGTTCATTCAAACAATCTTAGGTTCTTTCTTTCAAACGGTTATCCCTAATTGTAATTCCTGTCATTCTACGGTCCCAAATTGTTGGACCGTTAAGTCCATTGTAGGAAGATGTAGCCACGTGTTTAAATCAAAGATCATGATTTCCTATATTTTCCTAGTGACTTGTTTCTCTGGAAAAGAGGAATGATATCATATATGTATTTCCCTACATTTGTGTTAATATTTTGCCCATTTTTTTATGTCAAGTTATTGATTTCTATTATATGCCCTCCATTTGGGTCTTATATCTCCAAAAAATTATGTTTTCCTTCGCCTATTCGGAAAAGAAAAATATAGGAGCATTACTTACATGGCGCACAATTTTTATGTATTTACATATTTCACACATAAACTTTCATGTTTTACACATATAGCGCTCAAGTCCTTAATATCACATCAAAACTAGCAAAATTACCACTTTTAAAAGTGATGCATTTTTTTTATGAGTCGGTTTAAAACACCAAAGTGCTATGTATGTAAATACGAAAGTATAGGTTTGAAATGTGTAAATACATAAGAATTGTGTGCTACATATGTAAATTTACCAAAAATACAATATACTTCTATAGTTGTCAACAACGATATAGTTGGATTGGCATTTGTTGGTCTGTTTGTTGATACTCATATATTTTTTCCATAATTCAGCAATAATTTGCAGATACCCTCGTGTATCATTGTTCAAGACAAAATTTAGCATTTGATTTAAATTGATAATTTTGAGTTTGGAAGAGATGATATTCTTTGCTTCTGTTTTGTGTAACCTCTTGATTAAGGGATTTGACGATTACATAGCACTTCACGGTCAACAGAAGAAAACGATTTATTTTTTGTGCCTTCTCTCATTGTTTTTGAGCTGTGGGACATTTTAATTGCAAGAAAGTTGCATGTTCTGGTTCTGTGTGATGAGGCTTATTGATGTTTCATGGACAAGCACGCATGGAAAACTTTACTTTTATTTATTTTATGAATGCTTTATATTTGTTGTAAACACCATGCAACACGATTATGCACAATTGCAAGTTTCTGCCCTTTTCTGAAGCTTTCAAACTGTATATCCAGGTACCTAATGGGATTCATTTCAAGTACAATTATTTTATAAAGAACAAGAAATTGCCGGCTGATGTCCTTATTTGGAGGTCGGGGCCTGAATTTTCCTTGTCCGTGCCTCTTGAAAATGATGAACAGGAAGAGGTTGTTGTAAGAGATTCTTGGATGAGAACTAGATTAAGGAGCTGGCCAAGTCTCTCATGGGATTCATGGATGTTGGATATGGAGCTTCCAGTTCGTCATGGGCATCACATCAGTGAGGTTATTCATAGGACTCCATCTACAGGTACTTGCAAACCTTATATTATTTATCTAGACATCCACATGAGCTGTTCTGTTGTTTCTGAACACTTAAATGCTTTCAGTGCATGACAGGTGAACAGGAGATGTTGCCAAATTCCAATGGGAGCCATTCAATTAGGAAGCAGTTCCCTGCTGGTCAAACTTCAAATAACCATATACCCAAGGAGGACCCAACAGTTACTTCTAGTTGCTTAGAAGAGATATTACCGGAACGAGACCAGCCTGTTGAAGAACCATGGCTACTTCGATCTACACTATCGTCCATGGTTGAACCTAAAAATCTTGATGTTACGACTGAACAAAATAAAAGTCACCAAATTGAATCTCCTGGAAACTTGTGCTCTGACACAGAAATGTCAATTCCTGAAGAGAGCCAACTATCTTATGCTGAGAAATCTTCCTCCATAGTTATACTAATTAACTCTTCCATATGTACCATGCAAAGAATTGCCATTTTGGAAGATGGAAAGCTTGTTGAATTACTACTAGAACCAGTTAAAAATAATGTGCAGTGTGATAGTATCTATTTAGGAGTTGTAACAAAATTTGTTCCTCATATGGGTGGTGCATTTGTAGATATTGGGATTTCTCGACCTTCTCTTATGGACATAAAGCAAAACAGAGAGCCATTTGTGTTTCCTCTTTTTCAACAAGAAATTGGTAGAGAATATGTCAACGGCTTTTTTAATGCTGAAAAAAGCAAATTGACAAACATGAATGAAAATGAACAATGCTTGGATGATGAGGACTGCATTGACAATGTCTTGGAGGTTGATCCTGAAGTTGCTTACTCGAGGGAAGATTTTGAGGATCCAGAAACAGATGATGAAATTGATGTCACTGATGTTCCTCAAAATACGAGTTTTGCTAGCGAGTTTGTCAGCAATGAGTATTATTCTGAAGATTCTGAAGTAAATGAGAGTCACTTGCAAGATGATGTTGAGAATTATCTCATTTTAGCTGCAGAAGATTCTAATTTCTTACATCCCATACGAACTTCAACTAAGTGGGACAATTCCATATCAGCTGGTAACAAATGGGCTAATGTTTGCAAAGGCACAAAAGTTATTGTTCAGGTGGTTAAAGAGGGGTTAGGAACAAAAGGTCCAGCTCTCAGTGCTTATCCAAAGTTAAAAAGCCGATTCTGGGTAAGCATTTTAAGGTCATGATAAATGGCTCTTCCATTTCTGTTTTTTAGTACCTTGTCATGGTTAATTTTTGTGATATTTTTATTCATGCCACCAATTACTATGTATTTACATATCTAACACCTAAATTTTAATTTTACATTTATGCCACTTAACTGCTTTATATTACATAAAANTTCATGCCACCAATTACTATGTATTTACATATCTAACACCTAAATTTTCATTTTGCATTTATGCCACATAAGTGGGACAATCCATATCACTATTTTAGTCTTTTAAAAGTGAAATACACATTTTTATGCATTGGTATGGTGGCATATATATAATAATTGAAGTTTTGGTATGTAAATACATAGGAATTGAGTGGTATGTATATATATCTTCCCAATTTTTTATACCTTCATTCCTTAGATTAGGTTGGTTGTGCTTAGTTTCCGGATTTCTGTGAGCCATGTTTATAAGGAATCTGAAAAATTGTTAATATTTTCAGCAAACTATTATTTATTGTACATTAAGGCTAAAATTATGTTCTCGGAGTTTGAAATGTGGATGCTATGTGGCATAGGAAGGTTATGCATTTAGAGGAAGTAAGATGTCATACTCGTGAACACAGTTGGATATATATATCTGGTAAAACTTTATCTCTTATTCTCTCTCTCTCTCTCTCTCTATATATATATATACATATATGGATGGCATAGGAAGGTCATTCATTTAGAGGAAGTAAGATGTCATACTCGTTAACACAGTTTGATATATATATGTATATGTATATGGTAAAACTTTATCTTTATATATATNATATATATATATATATAGACACTTGTTTTTGCTCATATATATATACCTGACAAGAAAGGGCTTCTCGTCTTCGTTCTACTCGCGAGTCGTCTCTTTCCTGCCAGACGAAAAGCTTGCTTGCGTCCTTCAATTTTCGTTCCCGACGACGAAGGGCTTCGCTCTTGCTCGCCGGACCGCGATCGTTTCCCTGTTTCTGTTCGAGATTTGGGTTCCCTTTGCCGTTGCTCCATCTCCAGTGTTCGCGCGTGGGGTTTTTGTTCTGGTTTGGGGGAATGGCCCCGAGTTATGCTGCGACTGTCTCTGGGGGTTCTACTCACGGGGCAGACCGCCGTTCCTGTTTCTTCCCTCAAGAATTGCATGATGCACATGAATCTGGAGGTGGTTATACATTTATTAAAAAACTGGTAAGAAAGAATGACAAACCCGCTTTGTTTCTCATTGATGGGGAAACAAATATATTGGCTTCAACATGTAGATATACTCTTGTTGGGAAATTTATGTATGGAAATCCCAAGCTTGAGATTATTAGGAAGCATTTTGATTCTCTTAAGCTCACAGGGAGTTGGAAAGTTGGTTCGCTAGATGGTCGTCACGTTCTCATTCAACTCTCAAATGACGCAGATTATACCCAACTCTTTGCTCAAAATGTTCTCAAAATCGATAATCGCTTTATGAAAATTCTGAAATGGACAGTGGATTTTGATCCTAAATTAGAATCTCCTATTATCCCAGTTTAGGTTAATTTTCCAGGGCTCAAGGTGCATCTCTTCAATTATGAAACCCTTTATACATTAACAACTGCTTTTGGGAAACCGCTGAAGGTCGATACTCCTACGCTTGATACAACCAGACCTTCTGAAGCTTGTGTGTTTGTAGAGCGCGACATCACTCAACCCTTTCTAGGGGAGATTTGGATTGGCTCCCCTTATCAGGGTTATTGGCAGAAGATTGTGATGGGACCTCATCCCCATTACTGCTCTCGCTGTGGAATGTTTGGTCATAGCTCTTCATCCTGTTATCGATTGCATCCCCATCTACGGTCGGCTGTAGCCCCACCTCTTTCTCAGCATGCTTCTGCGGATGTTATACCCTCTTCCTCACTGCCTGTGATACCTACTGCTATGCCCATGGTGGATACGGTGCAAAATGGTTTGTCTACTGATATTGTTTTGGAAAATGTTGATAAGGGTCGTTTGTTGGATGAGGGTCAGGTGGTTGCTCTTGGAAGGCAGGACGTGGTCATCGCCCCTTCTTCTACTGGAGTGGACATACTATCCTCTCAATCTCTACCTACCGTGGAGGGTGCTCAGACTCCCCTCTATGAGGTGATTGAAGATAGGGATGAAGCGAACATTCACATTCAGATGATGGAAAATGTGTCTCCTAATACTAATGAGAAAGATTTAGAGCCAAACACAAACCATCTTACTGCTATTAATCAATTAGTAGAACTATCTGTTGAGAGGGCAGATGTTTTCCAAGTATTGGAAGATTGTCCTACACAAACTAAGGAACTCATCGCTGCAACTGCCTTTCCTTCTATGGATCAGACTGAACAGTCTTCAGAAGAAGAATGACAAGTTTACACTTCTCGACGGAGGAAGAAGACTGGGGACACTGTTCAACTTGGAAACTTAATGGGTGATACCTTGGTCACTCCTGACAATGGAACAACACTTCAGACTTTGTTATCTGGATCTGCTCCAAGAACCACAGCAAGAGACAAGTCTAAATTGCCTTGTTCTTAGACAGTTGTTTTTGCATGTTTTTTTTTATTTGAGTCTTTTGTATTTTTTTTGTTGGGGTATTTTTGTACCATGTATCATATGAGTAGGGCATCATCTATTGGGCCCTCCCATACGACTTTTTGTATCCTTTTTTATTTCAATGAAATCTGCCGTAGGGCTTCATAAAAAAAAGAAATACACACACACACACACACACACATATATATATATATATTTCCATNCATGAGTCATTATGGAAAATCTCAAGTAGGGAAAGAACAATCATGTAAATTTGGAAATGTTCATTCAAACAATCTTAGGTTCTTTCTTTCAAACGGTTATCCCTAATTGTAATTCCTGTCATTCTACGGTTCCAAATTGTTGGACCGTTAAGTCCATTGTAGGAAGATGTAGCCACGTGTTTAAATCAAAGATCATGATTTCCTATATTTTCCTAGTGACTTGTTTCTCTGGAAAAGAGGAATGATATCATATATGTATTTCCCTACATTTGTGTTAATATTTTGCCCATTTTTTTATGTCAAGTTATTGATTTCTATTATATGCCCTCCATTTGGGTCTTATATCTCCAAAAAATTATGTTTTCCTTCGCCTATTCGGAAAAGAAAAATATAGGAGCATTACTTACATGGCGCACAATTTTTATGTATTTACATATTTCACACATAAACTTTCATGTTTTACACATATAGCGCTCAAGTCCTTAATATCACATCAAAACTAGCAAAATTACCACTTTTAAAAGTGATGCATTTTTTTTATGAGTCGGTTTAAAACACCAAAGTGCTATGTATGTAAATACGAAAGCATAGGTTTGAAATGTGTAAATACATAAGAATTGTGTGCTACATATGTAAATTTACNTGAAGAGGCTTATTATTCCAAAGGACAATTATGGCTGTACCAAGTATGTTGTTAACTGAAGCATTTTCTGATTTGTTTTTCATGTAGTCTTTAGTTGTTGATGGGATTTATGTTAGAACTCCTAGGTTTACATCATATTAAGTTAAATCAATTTGCATCGGCTTAGAGAGGCTTGGGGTTATTTGCAAATAACCATTATTTCACTAATAGGAACGAAATAAGTTCCCGAGAAATCAAGGTAGAAATAATATATTTTATTCCACTGGTACAAAAACAAAACGAAACAATCCCGAATACATAAAAGATAGGCCTACAATTCGAGCGGTAGATGAGTCTCTTCCAAACCCTAACTCCTAAGACTCCAGATAACAATCACATATGCTAACATTAATCATATTAAGCCCAATTTATACCAAAAAATAATAATTAACAAATGACTAAATTGATTTTTTAGTTTTGTGCTTAAAATAAGTCTTCAAACTATTTGGCAGGCTTGGCGTGGCTGAAAACACCGTAGATGCCAGTTTAACATCTCTCCTGTCCTAATAAGATACCTTGTCCTCAAGTNTATCCCAAGCTAGGGCAGTTGCTCATCATGTATCCTGGTTGGTGACACCAAAAACACGTGTTGGGTCCATAAAGTTATTAAATCTTGTGAAACCTTCAACACTTATCACATTTCCTGGCTTCAGTCTGACTGCAAACACTGTTGGATCTGGTCTTTTTAGCACTTGTAATTCTTGACTGGAAGGACCCTCTGCCTGAGAGCTGTGAGGAGACCTAGATCCCTCTGAATTCATCTTATTCTGAGAGTCCTGTCTCGTCGGATTAGCCTGTAAATCTAGCTCATTCTTCATAATTCTCTTGACCAAAATTGAGTAATCCTCAATCCCAAGAGGATTTAGTGGTNCATTTAGTCTTTAGTTGTTGATGGGATTTATGTTAGAACTCCTAGGTTTACATCATATTAAGTTAAATCAATATGTATCGAGCTTAGAGAGGCTTGGGGTTATTTGCAAATAAACATTATTTCACCAATAGGAACGAAATAAGTTCCCGAGAAATCATGGTAGAAATAATAGATTTTATTTCACTGGTACCAAAACAAAAAGAAACAATCCCGAATACATAAAAGATAGGCCTACAATTCGAGCGGTAGATGAGTCTCTTCCAAACCCTAACTCCTAAGACTCCAGATAACAATCACATATGCTAACATTAATCATATTAAGCCCAATTTATACCAAAAAATAATAATTTACAAATGACTAAATTTATTTTTTAGTTTTGTGCTTAAAATAAGTCTTCAAACTATTTGGCAGGCTTGGCGTGGCGAAAAACACTTTAGATGCTTGTTTAACATTTTTCCTATCCTAATAAGATACCTTTTCCTCAAGGTGGAATAGAGAAAATCACTACTGAATCAAGTCTTATGTCCCTCACTTGATTCGTAATCTGGCAACCCTTTTCATTTAATCAATACTTCTTTCCAATTTGTCAGTTCTTGACACACTCCGTTTAACTTCAGTGACTCCAAGAAAACTATTATGTCCTCAGTTTAGGTAGGGGAAGTGAAAAAGAAGACACATTGTCACCAATAGCGCAACTCAGTTGCGATACATGGAACACTAGATGAAGTGTCGATGAAGGTGAGAATTTTAAACAATAAGCCTCCTTACCAATGCACTCCATGATCTCATAAGGACTATAATATCTTGGGGAGAGTTTCTCATTCCTGCGTCTTTCCAATGTCTTTTGTTGACAGGGTTGCCATCTCTTCGATTCTCGTCTGCCTGTTTCTTCATAAATTATTGAGCCTTCAACAAATGTCCCTTCAGTTCTGCCAACACCTTGTTCCTATCTTCTATGTAGTTTTCTGCCTGAGACATTTATGTAGTTTTCTGCCTGAGACATCGATGTATTATTGTGCCTATAATGCACCAACTATGGTTGATCATGACCATGCATGATTTAAAAAAGAGTAGTCTGAGAAGATATTTGATACGAAGTGTTGTGTCAATATTTTGCCTAAGTTAGCCATTTAACCCATTGCTTGGGTGTGCCAGATATAAAGCAACACAAATAAGTCTCCACTCTTCAATTAATAACTTCAGACTGTCCATCAGGCTGTGGGTGTTGTACCTTTTTTCAATTTTGTCACTTGCATTATAAACAAGTTCCTTTAGAAATGACTCAAGAGGACCTTGTTTCGATCTGATACTATTGATTATGAAATCCTATGCAAACGGGCAATATTCTTTATAAAAAAAACGACAAGTAATGTAGAGGGATAAAATGAGTATACATGTTCAACCGGTCCACCCCTGCTAAGATGACTGTAAATACTTCCGATCAATGCAAACTTTCAATAAAATCCATTGTCTCCACCCGTAACTTCTCCGGTAATGCTAGAGGCTGTAGCAACTTCGTAGATGCTAATGCCATGTACTTGTGTTGCTGGCACACGTCATACCTTGAGACCATGCCCTTCATATCTTTTTCATTCCCACCCAATACAATTCTGTTGCTATCCTCCGATATATTTATAACACGACCAAGTACTCTCGATAGCATTGGCGTGAAACTCTTGTAATAATTTTAATGTTTTGAATTTTAGGGCAATATATAGCGTTCCTGGTCATTCGTTGAATAACTGGGATAGTATTCTGGCCCTTCACTAAAGCCAATCAAATCTTTGCTCAATTCCTCATCTGCCTCATTTTATTGTTCGAGGTCCTCCCAATCTAAAACCAAAGAAATTGATAAATCCAATAATTGAGGTTCCCTTATCTATCGTGATAAGGCATCACCAACCTTTTTTTTAATCTTGGGCAATATTGAATCTCAAAGTCACACACTAGTAGTTTAGATAGTCATCTCTCATGTTCCTCAGCCACCATGCTCTGGCCTAATAGAAATTTAAGGCTAAGCTAATTCGTGCGCACCATAAAATGTTGCTTCGACAAATCATGTCACAATTTCCATAAGCTCTCGCTCATAAATAGACTTGAGTTGGGCTCTCGTTATTAGCACATGACTGAAATAAGTGATGGTTTGTTGATAATGCATAACAACTGCACTTAGCTCATGCCTAAAGCATCCGTCTCTACAACTTGATTTGGCATTTATCCAATGGACTCAGTTGCCCTCAACCTTGCTAAAGCTTCTCTAAGGTGGTACATCACTGCCCCAAGAATCTGCTGGAGTCCTCTATCCCAAGCTAGGGCAGTTGCTCGTTATGTATCCTGGTTGGTGACACCAAAAACACCTGTTGAGTCCATAAAGTTACCAAATCTTGTGAAACCTTCAACACTTATCACATTTCCTGGCTTCAGTCTGACTGCCAACACTGTTGGATCTGGTCTTTTTAGCATTTGTAATTCTTGACTGGAAGGACCCCTTGCCTTGAGAGCCGTGAGGAAACCTAGATCCCTCTGAATTCATCTTATTCTGAGAGTCCTGTCTCGTCTGATTAGCCTGTAAATCTAGCTCATTCTTCATAATTCTCTCGACCAAATTTGAGTAATCCTCAATCCCAAGAGGATTTAGTGGCTGTCTGATTATATCCTTCAACCGGAAAAAAAAAACCTATGACATTTTTCCTTATCACTTTGAACCAAATGGGGTGAATACCTTTAAAGCATCGTGAACTCTGCATCGTACTGCATGATCGAACTATCACCCCGCACCATATTGATAAACTTGTCATGCATTTGTCTCCTGACTAACAGTGGTATGAATTAGCCTTTAGAGGCTACCACAAACTCTGCTCACCCCATCAAGTGGCTTGTTCCTGCTCCGAACTTTTCATACAACTGTCTTTACCATCATCTCTTCACTTTTCCTTCAAAGGCAAAATTGATAAGTGTAGCCCTTGTCTTTAGTGGACAATACAACTCATCTATAATCCTCTCCACTTTCATTAGCCAATTCTCAACGTCCACTAGACTTCCTTCTCCACAAAAGAGAGGTGATCTCATATCCTGAAACCGCTTTAGATATTTGTCCATATGGCCTCTCAACTAGGATTTATCTAAGACTGATAGTTTTTGATGATCTGAGTCATTGCATTCTTCATCTGAGTTCACTGAGATATTCAAAGGTGTATCAGTTCAAGTGTTATTCTGTCTAACTTTTTATGGATCATCCATATTTTTGAAATAATATATCAAAGAATATAATTAGAAACAATTTAAACATTCATTTATATTGTCAATTAATTAATTTAATCTACATAATAGCTTTTTTTGATCAAGATTGAAACCTAAATTCTTTGATATTGCTTTTGTCACGACCCAACTTGCTAGCTTAGAATTAATAAATTAAGGAACCGCAGTTAGACGGTATTAATCTTTCTTTTTTATTACATAATAAATAATCATAACTTTCAATAACAGAAAGAGCTACTAAAAAAATTATAAAGTATAGTAATAAAATTTAACTGAAGCACTAATATATTCTGAAAGTAAAACAATATCGTAATCCAACCAACGACAGTCTAACATTACTCGAAAACGAACAATATAAGAAATTAGAACAATAACAAACAACCTACTACATAAAATCATTAGTTCTCTTCCTATAAACAAATTATTTCATATTAGACATATCAATCTAGTGTTTTACCTTGAAGGAATAATTAATTTTAATGGTAAGTTTACCACCACTTATCGAACAATTACAATCTTATTATGCATTAAATTAATATACAAATGCTATAAATGAATGTTCCAAAGAAATGTGATTTAGCCATTAGTCAAGTTGTAAGCTTTCATTTTCAATTATTCTTTCTGTTTAAATTTAAATATTTACCCTTTTAACCATTTTAAGAAGCTATATCATGATCATCATCATACTCCAATATATCCTCAAAAAGTTAAACCCGTAGGTACCCTTAAAAGTTTGTATCATAAGTACCTTCAAAATTTTACACCTGAAGGTACACCTTTATCATTTCAATTTTCTTTTTCATGCACGGGTACAATAGCGGCCTCAGTTAGTACCATAGGGGGGTAAATCCTGATTGACTTAATCATTTATATTTCTTTCCATTTTTGTTATATCCATTTAAAATCCTTTTACGTTTTATTTATTTTCATTTCAATTTTTTTTTTAACTTTCAATACGAATATAATAAAAAAATTAGGTATTTTTAAGACAATAATGAAAGTCTTTTAAATAAATCATTAGTTTAATGCAAATAAAAAAATAATTACTCACCTTGACCCTTGAATGCCTTTCTCTTTCCCTTGAATTCAGCCTTATTATTCTTTAACTAAACACTTGTTGCTCCTTTCAAATTCTTCTATTTTACTCCTTGCTCACACAATTTCCATACACTCTCCAAAGTTTTCAATTAACACACTTAATTAAAACTCATAATTTTCTTAAATTAATATTTAACAATCGACAATAATTTAACTATGTAAGTATCTATGATTAAAGCACTAACCTCTTTTTACTTCAAAATTCTTCGCCTTCTTTCTTAAATTCCAAGGATTTATCAGCCTTCAATTTCGGGTTTAAGTTAAACCTCACATAATCATTTACATTACTAATTATTTATTTAATATAAATAAAATCTTATTTTTTATTATCACCTCAGTTAAACATTGTTTATAAATCGAGCTAAAAAAAATTGTTCATGTTCGGTTTGCTTGCTTAACGAACAAATCACAAGCTACTTAACGACCGTATATGAGTTATTTGCGAACGACGAGCTTCTTTGACAACCCTAAATATTTTGTATCTTTACAGATTTTATCATATTCCTTTTTTTTTCTGATAAATGAAGGGACAGGTTTTTCACTTATCTCAGGGACACTAAAGTTCCATAACTCATGACATCATCATAGAGTCATGTTCATCCTAAATCTTAAATGCTGGATCGCCTTGATCTGGTGTAGTGCCAAGTACATGGTTTAATTTTTCACTTTCCTTTAAAAACATGCAAACAAATTGTGATAACTTGAATTCTTTCCAGTTATTCGATAGGTTAACTGGATGTTTTGCAATTTCCCCATTGGAAACACGGGTGCTGTCATTCTCTAAGGCGTGGGAAATTGCAATAATAATTGATTTTGCAAGAAAGGACAGAAATAAGATTGTAGTGATGATGGCTACAACTATAGAAAAATAGGATGAAAGGAAGTGAGTGCAGTTATGGCAACGCAGTGGTGCTATAATAATAAAAATAGATACAAATAAAGGGCCTAATGTTCTGATACAATGACAAGAATTAAGGAATTGGTTTAGTATTTAATTTTACCATTTATCCAGAATTTATACAATTCTAAGAGAGCTTCTAATCGCAAATATATGAAGCCAGGAACTAAAAATTAAATTTATAATTGATTACAATAGGATTTTCCACATGAATTGATTATGTGTTAGAAAAAATCAAATGGATTGACGCTGTAAAATTTTACAAGATAAGAAAGGAGAGACGACTGCTGGCATGCTGGAAAGTCCTAGGGTAGGGGTGGATGGGCTGACAGGAGCCAGCTGGGGCAGGCTGCCAAGCGAAGGTTGACTGGGCAAAAGGCAAGGCCAGACCAACAGGGAGGTGTGAGCTACTTTTGAGGCTGATTTCAAGGGATTTTTTTGTAAGAACCGAAAATTTTTTCTTTTACGCTCGCTATATCTGCGACGCCTTGTTTCATATACTCGAGGGAGAAGCGAACCNGCAAATATATGAAGCCAGGAACTAAAAATTAAATTTATAATTGATTACAATAGGATATTCCACATGAATTGAATATGTGTTAGAAAAAATCAAATGGATTGACACGGTAACAATTTACAAGATAAGAAAGGAGAGACGGCTGCTGGCATGCTGGAAAGTGCTAGGGTAGGGGTGGATGGGCTGACAGGAGCCAGCTGGGGCAGGCTGCCAAGCGAAGGTTGACTGGGCAAAAGGCAAGGCCAGACCAACAGGGAGGTGTGAGCTAATTTTGAGGCTGATTTCAAGGGATTTTTTGTAAGAACCGAAAATTTCTTCTTTTACGCTCGCTATATCTGCGACGCCTTGTTTCATATACTCGAGGGAGCTGAAGAGAGGGAGAGGAAGCGAACATGTTGGGAAATGAAAGGGTACTTTTTTCCTATAAGGTGATGCGTATAAGGGAAGCAGAGGTGAGATCTACTTACTGAGAGAATCGAACAGTGCGAGTGAAGGCATGAGATCGACATGCGTAAGCCAGGGTTTCCCCATGCATAGAGCGAAGTTTTAGGCGGCGCATCAACTGATGACAACGTCGTCAAACAGAGGAAACGAGNGCGTATAAGGGAAGCAGAGGTGAGATCTACTTACTGAGAGAATCGAACAGTGCGTGTGAAGGCATGAGATCGGCATGCGTAAGGAGACGCATCAACTGATGACAACGTCGTCAAATAGAGGAGACGAGACGAGATGAGACGAGCGACGAAGCTTGCGAAAGTTTTCGTGTTGATCGAGAATGAGGGTCGAGCAAAGAAGAGGGAGGAGATGTCTCGCTTAGGGGTAGCGCCATCATCATGTGCATCCCACACGAAAGAAATATGAGGCGAGGTTGATTCNTGTTGATCGAGAATGAGGGTCGAGCAAAGAAGAGGGAGGAGATGTCTCGCTTAGGGGTAGCGCCATCATCATATGCATCCCACATGAAAGAAATATGAGGCAAGGTTGATTATGTTGTAGCTTGCAAGAGGAAGGAGCTCTCTTGCTTGTTGGAAAGAGACATATCTCACATACAGAGGGGATGAAGAAAGATCTCTGTGTGCGAGAAGGGGAGACTGAAACATATGAAAGGTAGCAACGCAGGAGCTTAAATAANGTTCCCCTCTGCTAGGGTTTCGCCTCATGGCGAATCCTAGCTTTCTGCTACACGGATCTCTCTCGCGTTTCTATTTCTCTGCTTCAACTTCGTCGACGTCGGTGCTCGCGTTGTTGCTGTGCTTCACGTTCGTCGTGTTTCTGGCGGCAGGCGTCTTCGCATCCTTCCAGACAGCGAGGCAGGCCGAGTTTTTGCATTTCTTTCCAGACGACGTCCTCGTCTGTCCAGGACGCCTCCTTCACAGTCCTTGCCTCGCGTCATCTCGGTCTGGCGACAGAGGTGCTGCTCTGCTCGCTTGGTCGCGTTTGTCAAACTGCTCTGCCCGCGTTTTTGCATTTCCTTTCAGGATGTCTCCTCGCTTCCTGTCCGACAGAATCTTGTCGGCATAGATAGCTATCCATCCTTATGCTACTGCACTTGCCGACGACCTCTCAATTCCTACTCGTGCTCCTCTTTCAGAATCAGAGATTGGTTTTCGTATAGGTAAATCTTGCAATTTTTCTCAATCTTTTCACGATGCTCTTGAAGGTAGTGGCGATCACACCTTCATAAAAAATTGAGGAAAAAAATGGGAAGCCTGCTCTTATTCTCACAGAGGTTGAAACCAAGACTCTCGTGTCCTCTTGGCGTTTTGCTCTTGTGGGGAAATTTCTTTATGGTAACCCAAAATTGGAGGTCATTCGGAAAGAGTTTGAGGCTATGAAGCTATTGGACAGTTGAAATATTGGTTTACTTGACGGTCGACACATACTGATTCAGTTGTCTCATGATGTTGATTATACCCGCATATTTTCTTGGAAAGCTATCAAAATCGACAACCGTAATATGAAAATTCTGAAGTGGACTGTTGGTTTCGACCGAAAGGTGGAGTCCCCTATCATATCAGTTTGGATAAAGTTTTCGTGGTTGAAATTATATCTGTTCAATTTGGAAATTCTCTACTTCTTAGCAACTGCTTACGACAAGCCTCTCAGGGTTGATAGTCCTACGCTTGCTGTCACCAGACCCTTTGTGGCTTGTGTGTTAGTTGAGAGAGATATCACTCAATCTGCTTCGGATGATGTGTGCATTGGAACCACTCAAAACAGGTATTGGAAAATGTTGAAATCAAACCACACCCTCCTTATTGCTCTCATTGTAGTATGTTTGGTTACAATTCTACTATTTGCTATCGTTTGCATCCTCTTCTAAGGTCTAATATCACTAAAGAACAACCATCTATTATCCTTGTTGAGAAGATGCAACCCGATCCTTTTGCCAACACCACAGTTCCTGAAGAACAACATAATACAACTACAGATCCAATTTTGCTTATACCACCCATTGTTATTGAAGAAGTCTCACTTACATGTCAAGACACACGAAAGTGTTTCTTTGATCCAATAGCAGATCAGTCGATACAACATGTCGTTGCTCCTAATGTTCAATAATCTGCATATCTCCAGCACACTTTAGACCAAGATCAGGTGAACCAATCTTCGAAAGAGGAATGACAGGTTTATTTCAGGAGGAAGAAGAAGAATGGAGGCCGACTCTAGCTAGGGAACATATTGGATGATACATCGGTTCCTACTGGCAATGACAATCATCTTACCAACTTATTAGCTTGCTCATTTTTCTAGAACCAGAGGCAGAGGCAAAACCAAATTGGGTTGCTCTCTAACCACCTGATACTTTGTATTTCAATATTTTTAAGCTTTTTCTTTATATCTCAACTGTACTTTTCTGTATTTTCTAATTTTGGAACCACTTGTGGTTTTGGTGTGGATAGGGTGCCATATTTGAGCCCTTCAACATATTGTCTGCATCTTTNGTATATATATATATATATATATATATATATATATATATATATATATATATATATATATATATATATCACAGTAGTGTAGCTGTTACAATATTGCGAAAAATTATATCGTAAGATACACCGAAATAACTCCATTTTCCTTTCTTATGCTTTCTTTCTTTTTTTCCTGAGTTCCTTTTTAGTTTTTTCCTATATATGTGCTGTATTGAGGTTTAGGACTTCAGTTTTTGGTGTGTTTTGTATCGGAACAACTGTCAACTTCTTTTTTTCATTTCAAGGGTTGTATCCTTGGGTTCCAATTAGTGCTTTGGCTGTATCTTGGTTTTCAAGTGGTGATTTATCTTTCCCCCATTGCACCCTGCCACTCTAGGATGTCCTTCCCTGCTGCATCCTCCCCCAGGACAACTTTTGCTGTTTTTCACTGCAGTCTTTTCATTACAGCCATTTTTTTTTGGCTACAACGTCCCAGAGCCGCCCCTTTTGCCCTGCAGCGTGCCCTCCCCTCCCCCACCCGCTTCACCCCTTTGCTGTTGTCATCCAGAGAACAATAAACTTGCTGTTTTTCTACGTTCTCTTGGCTATTTCAGCCTTTTCCTATTGCGCCTTGCTACTTCGCTCGCCGCCTCACTTGTTGGCTTTGCTATCCTAGCATTCCGCTTCGCTGCCAAAGCAATTCTGGCCCACTCCTTTCGTTGTGCCAACCACCCATTTTAGTCATCTAACTTCGCTCTACAATCACCTGGCCGACCTCAACCACCCATGGGTCGTGTCATAGTGTGAGTTCCCGTTGTGCTTGTGTAATCTTCCTTTCTAGTGTGTTGATTGTAACCACTTAGTTGCTTCAAATGAAAATATTTGTTTTTCTATTATGGTTTTGGTTAACTCTAGTATCATTTAGGCTTCGTTTGGGGCAGTTTTTTCGCAGCGGTAACGTTTTGAAAATGCCGAGATTGTGCTTGTTTCGCGCGTTCCACCCGCTTATAGCAAAAGGCGGATAAAATACTTTAATAAACGTGGCCGTGGGCGAGCTCCGGTGGCCCACGTCTTTCTTTCATGCTTTTACTCGCTTAACCTTAAGCTCTGCTTCGCGAGAGAGTTGTCGATCTTCCATTTCCCCTCGACGAGATTGCGAGCAGAAGAGGCTTGCGCATGAGTTATCAAGGCTCTCCATCGTCGATTAACAAAGATCTCCTTGACGCATCTTCTTCGGAGCATGAGAAGAAGAGTTCCATACCGACATCTTCCTCCTAGCATTAGAAGTTTGCAGATTCTTCTTCTCCTTCCTGATCAAACTGCACAGATCTAACTTTATGCCGCAATCACATAACTAAATTTAGATGATAATATTATAATATGTCTTGTATTAAGTTTCATATTTCTGTAGGTAATTTAGGTTTGTTTTTTAAAGCTTATTTCAATTATCTTGGCTGCTACACATTTTGCTTATACTTATGAAAGTGAGTGTGGAACATGAATCATATTTCTTTTGTTGCTTAATATTTTTTTAGTTAAGTGACTTGGATAATTTTAATATTTATCTAGTTTTTTTTTAAGATTATCTGGATCAACTACTTGTTATTTCTTTCTTCTGATAGCTCAGAACTATGGGAGCAATGAGACCTTGCTGAGTATGGTCTCTTGACTTGCTATATTTGGAATTTGAAGGCATATTTTGATTTAATAGTGAAATAATAGGTGTTGAAAGTCAATTAATTGATTTTCATTGAATTAATGTAAAAGGAGGGTTTTATAGATTTTTTTTCCTTTTCTGTTTTTATATTGACTAGAGTATACAAAAATATATCGTGAGAATCTCACTTTCTTTCTGCAAGCTTTTTTTTCTTGCTTCAAAATTTAGAGACATTAATTGTACTAATGCAAGCTGCTTGTGTTTTCTAAGTGAAAATGAAAGAAAAAAGCAGTATATGTGCTTCAAAAAGTAAATTATCAGTAAATTCTTGATATTTACAAGTAGCTAGTGATTCACATGGCAAAAACTTTTTATTTACAAAAACTTTTTCAATGGGATCTAGACCTTCTGAGTGGTTGCTATTGAGAGTAGTGCAGCTTGTCACAGATTTCGCTTGAGAGTTGTTTTCTCCCCACGTATTGGTTTAACAGCTACATTACACTGAGTATTAGAAGTGGATAAAGAAGATTTAAGTCTTAAGGGCTCAAGGGTTATATTATGGGAACATACATCTATATGTAGCTCCAACTCATGATTGACCAAGAGAAGATGCATATTTATTCTATCTAGATGTGTTTTGGAATGACAACACCTACATGATCGACCTACTGGGGATTATAATATATCTGCTACTTTCAACGTGAGAAAGTTGACTCAGTGCTACAAGGAATCAAGAACTTCGACAAATGAGTCGAAGCTCTCACAATCTCNGCTTTTTATTTTTTGAAGTAAAGAAATTTATCCAATATATCTTATTGATTACCAATAGAGTGCAAGGTTAGTTTTGAAGAAGTTGCTATGACAGTTCTGTTGTGAACAACATTACTGCAAATGGGCATAATGATTATTTATCCAGAAATAGTTGCAAATCAGCTGTTTACCAAACGCACAAGCCAAACCGACAACTAACTTATTCTGATCAGCTGTTGATTAACAACTTATCTCGATCTGCTGCTTATCTGCATATTATTGATAAGCTGCAGCTGCCCCAAAAAAACCCTTAGTATCAGAGCTAGCATAATCCTAATCCTAATTCTAGGGTTTCTTATCTTATGCCTTGCTTTTTCACTAAAAATTGTCTTTCATATTTCCAATCCGTAGCCAAAATTTGACCTAACCCTAATTTATCCTGGCTGATCTACAAAATCAACAACCGTTAGGTCGAGTTTTTTACCGCCACTAAGGAGATATATGCCCAAACCTACATGAGATGAGATACAATGAGAGATCCGCCGACTTAAGTGGAGATTGATCGGTATTGAGGATGACACCCAGGGTGGACCCACCCTCGATGGTGACAAGGAAAATCGAAGAGAAAAGAAGGGACAAAAATTTCAACCCTTTGCGTATTGAGGATTATAGTGATGAAGATGAAAGATCACGATGCTTTGATATCCAATATCAGAGGAAGCCAAGAGAACAGCCAACATATGGTGAATGTGAGAATTTGAAGATGAAACCGGAGATTCAGCGCCAGTTCCTACCAGCTTACTATATACTAAATGTTCAAACTTTATCTTTAGAAGTGGAGAGACCACATCACCGAGCGACCACCATGTTTTACAGACAACACTCAACTTCAGAATCTTACAATCATATTACACCCAAGAGAACATCCAAGTTGAACTTGTTAAAGGGAAAGCTGAGTCAGAGTGGAAAATATGTGGAACCAATTCACATCCCTAAACTTGTCCCAGCTAAGAAGTGCTGCAAGTTTCTCCCATGGATTTGGGCATGTTGAATCAAACTGCACAACCAAAGGGGTGATCTGTTTCACTAGGCATAACTTTCTTAAAAAATTGGATAATGATACAGTAGACACTGAAGACGATGACACATATGAGGGGAACCATCAATCAATTAAGGAAAAGATGCACATAGTTCCAGCTGTGCTCGTGAGAGAAACTCAAATTGACTTCACGGTGAGTGTCCAAGGCAGTCTTGAGTTTTCGAGGAAGTGACACCAGAGGTATGACAACCCAAGATAAGAGAAATTTAGATTATTCAGATCTATGGACTCATTCTTGAGTTGCCCTTGTGAAGGGAGGTCCAACAAGTCAAAAATTGTGTCTTTTTGTACCATGTAAGAAAGATTATATTGGGTCGTTCAGATGCTATATTTCGTTGAGGAGTATACCCACCATAGATTTCTAGGCATGATAATTGAACCCCAACCTTAAAATTTGTCATAGGAGCTAAATGGGGCAGAAAAATTTTCAATGGGATCTAGACCTTCTGAGTGGTTGCTATTGAGAGTAGTGCAGCTTGTCACAGATTTCGCCTGAGAGTTGTTTTCTCCCCACATATTGGTTTAACAGCTACATTACGCTGAGTATTAGAAGTGGATAAAGAAGGTTTAAGTCGTAAGGGCTCAAGAGTCATATTGTGTGAACATACGTCTATATGTAGCTCCAACTCATGATTGACCAAGAGAAGATGCTTATTTATTCTATCTAGATGTGTTTTGGAATGACAACACCTACATGATCGACCTACTGAGGATTATAATATCTCTGCTACTTTCAACGTGACAAAGTTGACTCAGTGCTNTGGCCATCTACCTTCGCTCCCCAACCGCGTAGCCGACCTCCACCACTCATGGATCAAGCTCTAACATGAGTTGGTGTCGTGTTTGTTGTAATTTTCCCGTTCTAGTGTGTTGATTTTAAAGGCTAATTGCCTCGAGTAATAATATTTATTTTTTATTGTGGTTTGGGTTAAGTCTGGTATCAATAAGGTTTAATTTAGTTAGGATTTAAGCCATAGAAGATTCAGATGCGGATTGAGAAAAATATTGACGATAGAAAAGAAAGGGTAGGGGTTTATTTCCAAATTTTTTTTTATAAATGAATAATATTTAATATTAATTGCAATGATTAAATTAAAATCTTAAGTAAAATAATATATTTAAATTTTGTACATATGTAATAACAAAATTTATAATACTAAATATTATATAAGGTTTAATTGGAACATGAAAATAAATTTTACATTTACTTATTTAAATTAGGGTGAACATTAATAAAAGCGAATATAAATTATAAATGCCGACTATGTTATAGTTTTAATGATCAAATTAAAGTACATGAATACTTAAAATAAAAATTTTTTAATCAACAATTAAAGTAACATAAATAATTAATTAAACTTAATTGATGAAATGTTTTAAATTTTATTCTTTATTATATTATAGGTAACTAACTATTAGAAATAAGATTAAGCGTATTTGAAAATTTAAGACATCATATAATTTTTAACTGAGTACTCATGTTCTTATAATGTGGTAAAATTTTGCTTCTTATAGACTATTTGTATTCACTAGTATGTTATATTGAACTTACTGCAAACTTAGAATTTTAAATTCTTTTAAATTTTTGTTCATATTGTAGGAATGATATGTGTACTCAATATTTATTTAAATTATCATCTATATTAAATGTTATAAAAATATATTGACTGCTACGTAAATGAGAATAACATAATTTTTTGTAAATATTTATTTCTATAATATGCTTGTATGTACATGTTTGGCTCTGATGAAGTCACTTTTTTATGGTACTAGTAGAAGAACACTAAGGTATACTTGCACGTAAATGAAAAAAGGATAATGATATTTCATGCGTGCTAGGAAATTCACAGTTGTAGAGTAATGGATTATCGTCTTAGTGTTGCACGATAATTCAACACACAGATAAAAAAAAGAAAAAAAGTAAGCAGGAGGAGACATCGACTTTTTACGGGGAAAACCCTTAAAAGGGGAAAAAATCATGGGGTCTAGCCCAGTTGAAATAATCCATTATGAATGATGAGTGCATATGTCCATTCTTCTCTTAAAATAGAGAAGATGAAATTATAAAATTGTATAATTATAGTCAGACTATAGTTCTTCGCGACAATAGTTTGCAAGAGTCATTGTTGATTGATGTGGAGGTAGTAGTCCGTTGTGAGTGTTGTAGATAGTTGCTTCAGAAGCGTTAATTGGTCAAAAAACCATAGAAAGTAGTTGTGGGAGCTGTGGATCATGTGGGCTGTAATTGGTTACGTAGACCAAAGTGGTGATTAGTGGTGACGTCCATAGACCGTGGGGACTAGAGTCGGGAGCTGCACGAGCTGATAGCGACGTAGTTCGTTGGGATGGGTATTGATGACGTCCGTAGGCCGCTGGGACTAGAGTCGAGAGCTGCATGAGCTTATGACAACGTAGGTTGTTGGGGCGAGTATTGATGACGTCCGTTTGGCCGCTGTGGGCGGAGTCATGAACTGTATGAGCTGATGAATGTGTAGGTTATTAGGACCTGTATTGATGATGTACGTAGGCCGTTGGGGTCGGAGTCGGAAACTGTATGAGCTGATGACCACATAGTTCATTGGGGGGAGTATTGATGACGTTCGTGGGTCGCTCTGGTCGTAGTCGAGAACTGCATGAGTTGATGACGACTTAGTTTGTTGGGGCGAGTATGACATCCGTCGGGCGTTGGGGCCGGAGTTAGGAACTGCATGAGCTGATGACGGCGTAGGTTGTTGGGGCGAGTATTGATGACGTCCGTTTGGCCGCTGTGGGCGGAGTCATGAACTGTATGAGCTGTGAATGCGTAGGTTATTAGGACCAGTATTGATGACGTACGTAGGCCGTTGGGGCCGGAGTCGGAAACTGTATGAGCAGATGACCACATAGTTCATTGGGGGGAGTATTGATGACGTTCGTGGGTCGCTCTGGTCGTAGTCGAGAACTGCATGAGTTGATGACGACTTAGTTTGTTGGGGCGAGTATGACATCCGTCGGGCGTTGGGGCCGGAGTTAGGAACTGCATGAGCTGATGACGGCGTAGGTTGTTGGGGCGAGTATTGATGACGTCTGTAGGCCGCTGAAGTCGGAATCAGNTAGTTTGTTGGGGCGAGTATGACATCCGTCGGGCGTTGGGGCCGGAGTTAGGAACTGCATGAGCTGATGACGACGTAGGTTGTTGGGGCGAGTATTGATGACGTCTGTAGGCCGCTGAAGTCGGAATCAAGAACTGTTTGAGCTAATGACCACGTAGGTTGTTGCTAGCACATGGATCGTAGTGATAAGCTCTTTTCCCACAATTGGGAGAGAGTTACTAGAATTTTCAAGTTACGACGTTGACTGATGGTGTTTGGTCGGCTGTGGTCGACGACGGTCGGCATNGGAATCAAGAACTGTTTGAGCTAATGACCACGTAGGTTGTTGCTAGCACATGGATCGTAGTGATAAGCTCTTGTCCCACAATTGGGAGAGAGTTACTAGAATTTTCAAGTTACGACGTTGACTGACGGTGTTTGGTCGGCGGTGGTCGACGACGGTCGGCACGTCGACAGTGTTAGTCGGAGGTCGGCGATGCTCGATGACGGTCGGCGGTGGTGTTGGACTTCAACTTCTTCTCAAAGCCTCAAGTTTTTTCCCAAGGCTTCAGCTCGTCCCTTATGAGAGGGGTAGAGTTTATTTATGGTGTTCTGAGTGTCATTAGTTCAGAAAATTAAACCATTTTGATCGGATGACCCGAAGAGCTTCCTCCGATCAGACTGCGTTTAATGGACATTTGAGTGCTTTAATGAATTCCGAATTATGCAATCTTGTGCTTGTTGGATTTGTCTTCCTGAGACGCTCGATTTCGGTATAATCTTGCTAGTGTTAGCATCCGTTTGAATTTCTAAATGTGTCCATAAATCTTCTNTGGACTTCAACTTCTTCTCAAAGCCTCAAGTTTTTTCCCAAGGCTTCAGCTCGTCCCTTATGAGAGGGGTAGGGTTTATTTATGGTGTTCTGAGTGTCATTAATTCAGAAAATTAAACCATTTTGATCGGATGACCCAAAGAGCTTCCTCCGATCAGACTGCGTTTAATGGACATTTGCGTGCTTTAATGAATTTCGAATTATGCAATCTTGTGCTCGTTGGATTTGTCTTGCTGAGACACTCGATTTCGGTATAATCTTGCTAGTGTTAGCATCCGTTTGACTTTCTAAATGTGTCCATAAATCTTCCAAAAATAGTTTAATGACTTAATCCAGGCTTGATTTGACTCGGATTGAACTAACTTTGATATCATTAGGTCTGTTTCATTAATCCGATCAGTTTGACCATAATTTTATTGAAATCAGAGCTCTGAATGATTTTTAATTGAAGTATGAATGTTTCTAGCTCAAAATATTATCTCAAGATTTGTGTCATGCCTCGAGATTTGTGTCGGATGATGAAAATTTTTTGTTGACGTATCAATATTGAATTACATTAATTGGTATGATTATCAGACGATGCTCCTATGACAGGATTACATACATAGAATGGTATAAATATGTTATTGATATAATAAAACACATTAACATGAAATATCATAAGAGATCATATTCATAAATTATCTAGTTTTGTACACTGATTTATTAAAAGTTTAATTGACATGCATATTATTTTATTTTTTCTTGTGTTACCGTAGTTTAAGAGTGTTGGTATTCAGTGCTTTAGTTAGCTTACTTTTGTTTTAAACTAACTTTTCGAGTGTAATTAATTGATTAAAAAGATAAACAATAAAAGAGAAAATGTTCACAAAAGATACAAACAACATGTAATGTGGTAAATTTAATTGTACCACTTTAATTTAATTTCTTTCGTGACTTTCATTTGTTAAATATCTTAGAAAACTTTATTCTCACCGTCCGATTGTCTGTACCCGCCTTTGTTAATTTTAAGCCCCGGACTGGGACGTGAAATTATCAATCCTCGTCGCTTTCCTGAATTGATCATCACGAACCCCGACTTCCCCCAAAACATGATTCTTTCTTTTTCATTCTTGGTATGTTGTTACTGACTTTTTTTTTCTTTATTTTATGGTCTCTGTTTAGGGAGTGTTAGTATTCACTGCTTTAGTTAGCTCTCTTTTGTTTTAAACTAACTTTTCGAGTGTAATTAATTGATTAAAAAATGACTAATAAAGAGAAAATGTTCACAGAAGATATAAATAATCTGTAATGTGGTCCATTTAATTGTATCATTTTAATTTAATTTCTTTAGTGACTTTCATTTGTTCCCATCGTCCGATTGTTTATACCCGCCTTTATTAATCTTAAGCCCTGGACCTGGACGTGACAATATCAATCCCTGCTGCCTTCCTGAATTAATCATTCCGAACCCTGACTTCCCCAAAACATGATTCTTTCTTCTTCTTTCTCGGTTTGTTGTTACTGCCTTTCCCTTTTTATCGTTGATTTACTGCCTCTCGACTGTTTAGGGAGGACCTATGTCGAAGCCAGGGCATCGCTCGCGTCTCCCTGGCCTCTTGTAGCCACTGAAATCCTTACTGACATCCTTTTCCCTCATCGTGGTTTCTTCCAAAACAACTGCCTTAGTGATCGAACTCCCGCGACAGAGTTGCTATTAGAACTATCCGAGAAGACAACAATGGGATCGTGGAAAAGAGAGACCACTGAAGCTTCTATATTTCTCCTCCTTTTTGTTGAACTCTTATGACACATTCACGATTAGATCGTGGCGTATATAAACCATTGAAACTCCTATCTTTTTCATCTTAGCAACTTTGCAACACCATGCTCCTTACCTTAGCTGAGACCTAAGGTGAGCTCACTCTTTAAATAAATCAAATTTATTATTTTACTTGTAAATATTATTTGGTTAGAATAATGTTAATTTCAGTTCCATCCATACATCTCACCTAATAAATAATTAATTTTAGTATATATAATTGCATAATTATTAAATTTTGGGGATTCTATTTTCTGTAGGATTTGTTAGTTAACTTTAATTGAACTAATAAATTTAATGTTTAGTATTCGTACTGAGCTAAGTAAATACTCTTTATTGTGGAATAAACATACTCTTCCTAGTTCGTGGCATTAAANCGAGATTTGTGTCGGATGATGAAAATTTTTTGTTGACGTATCAATATTGAATTACATTAATTGGTATGATTAATTCATTCATATCAATATTGAATCACATTAATCATTCTATTTTCTGTAGGATTTGTTAGTTAACTTTAATTGAACTAATAAATTTAATGTTTAGTATTCGTACTGAGTTAAGTAAATACTCCTTATTGTGGAATAAACATACTCTTCCTTGTTGGTGGCATTAACCTTACCATTTGTATTAGGTTCATAGCTAAGTGTAGGTTTACCATCCATACCTTTTAAATTCCTTTCATATAATTGCAATAAATTCTATTTTTGCTCATAATAATTTTAATGTGTAATTGAAGTTATTTTATTGCTGCATAGACTTGCATTTAATTTCTCGTATTTCATCATTTCAGTTATTATTATTATTTTTATAGCTTTGATGAGGTAAAACTCATTATTGTAGTTTTAATATTTGTTTATAAATATGGGTGAACATGTAGTTATATTCATATGCTTTAATTTTGATGTATAATATATATATATATATATATATATATTGAAAAAAGCCTAAGGGCTAATTTATTAATAACGGAAAAGATACAGAAATGGTGTATGAGAGAGCTTAAAATCTCACCTGACACAAAACAAAACGCACAAAACCTAAATAAAACAAAGATACATAAAGATAGAAAACTAAAAAGCTACCAAAGGGCTTAAATATGCTAGAGACGTCCCACTTTCCTCCCTCTACCTCTCGTTCTTGGAATTGAGCCTGCTAACAAATTAGTAAGGTGAGTGTCATTACTCGAAGTAACCAAAGTATCATCCATCAAATTCTTGAGCTCAAGTAGGTCTCCATTATTTTTCTTCCTCCTCGATGTGTAAACCTGCCATTCCTCATCCGATGATTGACTCATTTGATCAATAAATTGTTCCAAAGTTGGTTAGACAGGTGTAGGCTGTTGCACATGATCCCCATGATCCTGAGTGACAGTTACAGCTTGCTCGACCTGATGAGGCGGTAGTGAAACAGTAAAAATATTGCAACCTGTAATAAGGGTGATAGGTTCTAGGGCAAGTGGGGTCTGAAGAATCTCCTTCTCACCTATGATAGGAGGTTCCAGAGGCGGTTGAATAGTTGTAAAATTTCCTGTGAGAATAGTGACGTCTTCGGGGGCATTCTTTTGATGATCAATATTATCAATAACTTAGAGTTGATCAGGAGGAGATGAAATCACTGTCTCTGGTGGAGCACTGTGTTTATTTGGTTTGAGGTGTGGATGTAGATGGTAACACTAAGAACTGGAATGGCCGAATATACGACAGTTTGAACAATACGAAGGAAAATGCTCAATCACTACCTTTTGCCAATACCCATGATGCTGTGTGCCCAACCAAATTTCCTGAGAAGCAGATAAAGTGATGTCTCTTTCAACAAGTACTCTGACTTCTGATGGACGGGAAAAATTAAAAGTAGGAATGTCCGTTTTGAGTGGCTTACCATAAGCTGAGGCAATAGCGTACAAAATTTTTTGATTAAAATAATGAAATTTCAGACCAGGGAGGCGAATCCAAACCGGAATGATCGGAGGTTCTGTCTGAGGGTCAAAATCTATAGATCATTTGAGAATCTTCATTGCTCTGTTATCAATCCAGATTATCCTTCTA
>JXCR01148750.1:101639-115733 GCA_002079205.1 Phalaenopsis hybrid cultivar | reverse complement strand
GGAGCCATTTAGTCTCAAACTATCTAATTCTACCTTAAATCTTTAAATCTAATTCAAAACAATCCATTGAATTCTCAAATATAATTTAAATAAACCAACATAAGGACTATGGATCATATTTGAGTAGTTAAGGGGCTAATCTAAACACATTAGATAGTTTGGATTAAAATGATCCATATAAATAGTTCATGGACGATTTTAACCTTCTTCTATAGTTTGATGAAGGAATTACTTATGTTTAGATTTATTTGATTGTTAAATGCTTGGGAGAAAGTAAGCATTTTATACTGAATTCTAATGTTTTCTGGCCAACAGTTTTTAAATGGTTTAGGGTACTGATTCTTGCAATTGATCTAATCACTTCTACATGCTAATCAAATTCTTTTCACGTAGGATTCCACTTTTAAATGGAGGTTCTTTGGTGATTGAACAAACAGAGGCTCTAGTTTCAATTGATGTTAATGGAGGCCATGGCATGCTAGGACAAGGGACATCTCAGGAAAAAGCAGTTCTGGAAGTCAATCTTGCTGCTGCAAGACAAGTGTGTTAGTTTGAACCTTAGCACCCTTGATATTCATGTATTTATTTTTTGTTTTTTTGCATTGCTTTGAAATATTTATGATCTGCATGGCACGATTCTTGTCTTTCTGTATATGTCCGTGATTTTCTGTGAATTGGAAGTAGTCGCAAGGCTTCTTATTCAAACAATTTAGTATAATGAAATCATGCTAAGCATAACCTCCCGGAGTCATTAAATGCAATGCGGCATTTTTTTTTTTATTTTGCATTGTAATTAATTCAGATTCTTCATAAAATTTATGCACCTATTTTTATATTCGTTTTTTAAATCTGTTTCCATTCAATAATTACAGTACTATCTCTTTTTTTTTTGCTAGTTTAGTTCGTGGATGCTTGCAGCTAGAATGGGAGGGGTGCTCTTTAGGCATAAAGGGCATGGAGCCGCTTATAAATCCTGCTAGCTAGAATCTACTTGCATAATCATATTTTAATACCGTTATAATATGTGGGCTAAATTGTTTGTGCTGAAAGGGCTGCATTGGGTTTGGAGAGACTTGTTTACTGGAATTCCTACAGCTTATGTATTTTTAATGGGTTCTGCATTCTTCTCACTTCCATGAATTTAAAGTGTCATTTAAAAAATTTAGCTCCATTGCATATATGAAGCCTGTAACAAAGGTTGGGTTGGTCTATTTAGAAATGGAAGTTCATGTTCGAATCACTGGTCCAAGTCCAACTCTCGTAACATGCACTTTTTAGGTTTTATGCATTTACTACTTCTTGAAATTGCCGTTTAATGTGACTGTCTGAGTTGTAAACTCCTCTGTGTTATTTGGCTAGATGTAGAAGTAAAATTTACTGCCATCCTTGATTCTAATTCCGTTTACTCTTTATTACATAATTCAAAATGCTGGCAGAGTGGCATTATTTAATTTAAGGGCATGTAAATACATACCACACAATTCTTATATATTTACATATCTAACACCTAATTTTTATATTTACATGCATATCACTCAAATCCTTAACTACTTCAAAAATTCCACTGTTACTGACTTCTTACAAGTGAAGCACTCCTTTTCATTCAGAGATTTATGCACCAAAGTGTTATAAATGTAAATATCAAACTTTATGTGTTAGATATGTAAAAACATAAGAATTGTGTGGTTTGTATTTAAATCTCCCTTTAATTTATCCTGCAAAGGCGTGGAAAAGGGTGTTGATCTATGTAGTATAACTGAATTTGAGTATATTATCTATTTAAATGGAAGTCAACATTGGCGCTTTTGCTAAACCTTGCTAGCAAAGTTACATTATAATTAGTTACAACTTCATGGATCCTAGAATTGATGCAAATTTCAATTGCTACAATAACTGCTTGCTACCATTCACCTTTTAGTCAATTAGTAAAGCAGGGCAAGGATTTATTCCAACTTGAGTCTGGTCCACTGAAACTGAAACTGAAACGAATTATAAAGTGATGATCTATTTCAACTTTGTCGGAATTTTAGGAATTTCTCTTTTGATATCTTTTATTTTTATTATTTATATTTTTAGTAGTTTTTAATTGTAGAATTTTCTATTGTTAGTCATTTTTATTTCTTTTTTCTAGCATGAGGATTTTGTGGCTTCCTAATGTGTTGGCCTTCCCCTGCTATTTATCTTGTAATCGAGTCTTAGGAAATTGAAGAGTAATATATATTTTTCCCCTTCAAAAAACTACATGGTATCATAGCCTATCTTTGCCTTCGAAACATTGACCTAATTCCGTCGAGATCATCCGCGGGTTCTGTTGTGTGACTTCTGCCCCTGCCGGGTTTGCCCAATACCATCATCTTCATGCCTACCACAAACAATAGTCTCGATTATAACTAAGACTGGATTGCAGCATTTGGAGACCTTCTCGAGATGGTCACCATTAGATCTCACTAGGAAGGAAACGACTGAATTGTGGAGATCAGAGAACCTCGTGATACAATCGCAATTAGAGCCAGCTTGGAAGACAATGATTGGTTCGTGGCATTCAGATAATTGACCTCACCTGATTTGGCGTTGTTCGAGGGATCTGGATATGCTTCTGCTTGGTTTTGACGTCGCAGCTTCTCACAATTCTATCGTTGAGGGTTCTAGACACACCACGATAAAAGATTTTAGTTCCTTGTTGCCCTCCTTTGACGCAGGAAGCCTCTTCTTGGNGGATCTGGATATGCTTCTGCTTGGTTTTGACGTCGCAGCTTCTCACAATTCTATCGTTGAGGGTTCTAGACATACCACGATAAAGGATTTTAGTTTCTTGTTGCCCTCCTTTGACGCAGGAAGCTTCTTCTTGACTTGAGGCTTCTTTTTTGCAGAGAATTTCTCCGTCACCTCTGTTTTCTGCTTTCTTTTTGCCATCTTTTTTTTTCTGGCCGCGAGCTTCGTATTGGCGGGCTTCTTCTTTGCTGATTTTGTCTTGATCTTTGGTGCCATTGGAATTTATAATTTGAGGGAAAGAAGACAACTTCTCCTTTCCATTCCTTTAGTTTTTCACATAGAAGGTCTCCCTTTTCGAGTGCCGTGATCAAATACTCAATCAGCTTCAACCCCTTCGGCTGCTTCTCCATTGGAGCCACCGACTCCTCTACTCAACTTTAAATGTCGAAATAACTCACAACCAAAATCGACTCAAATTTTCAGACTTATCCTCTTNCAAATACTCAATCAGCTTCAACCCCTTCGGCTGCTTCTCCATTGGAGCCACCGACTCCTCTACTCAACTTTATATGTCGAAATAACTCACAACCAAAATCGACTCAAATTTTCAGACTTATCCTCTCCTTTGATGATGTCATACAAGTCGATGATGACTGACACCAAAAAAAATCCCACAGTTTCTATTGGTTCTAGTAATTCCAAAATCAATTCGTCCTATCTATTATGGTGCAAACATTATAAAAAATCATGTCATACAAAGTAGACATGTTGGAAGTGTAATAATCAATTTTACTTCAAAAAAATTAAGTGTCGTTCGAAAACAGGTGTGCCGTGTACGGGCAGTTAGACAAAAGGCTCTCGTTTCCCTCTTTCGTTTGAACCGGAGCATAAGAGAAAGCCGGAGGGAGAGAGAGAAAAAGATAGTGCGAGAGACAGAGGAAGTAGTGGCAGAAGGAGAAGAATAGGAGGAAGGAAGAGGAAGATCTGTGTGTGAGGAACAAAGCTAAGCAACTTCGACGGTTTCTAAGTGGGAGAAGACCAACTCTAGCCGAAGTAGTTTCTCTCACAGGAAGGGGAAAATTGTTGAAAGGCTCTATGTGTGAGGGAATCCAGTGCCCTAGCCTGGGAACAAGGAGAAGGGGAAGCAAAGAGGAAGGATTGGACTCTTGTGTGCGCTGAATCAATCGGCTCCATCATGAAGAAGGAAGAGAATGGAGCCAGCTCGTGTGCGGAATGGAGCTCTCGTTTGAGAGAATACTGGTGGTCAAAGGAATTTTTGGTAATATTAGGTTTATTTTATAATTTAATTAATTAACTATATATATATATATATATATATATATAAGCTTATTCTTTTAGTGTTAATGGGGACTCCTTTTTGAGACCGAGGAGTGGATCACTTTGAAGGATAAGGTATAAAATAATTGAAATTTAAGTGTGATTTATTAATTTAGATTTAATGTTATTAAAATTCTAATAATATATTATATTAAGGGAAAATTACATACATAACACCCAATTCTTATGAATTTACCTATTTCACACACAACACTTTACCTATGAATGAAAAGATGCATTTGACTATTAATGGGTCATGCTTTTCATATGATACTTGTAATTATGACAGTTTTGTTGTGATATCTGTAAATATGAAAGTTTTGGATGTTATGTATGTAAAAGCTCCTATATTAAGTTATAACAATTATTAGGAGCAAAGAGCATTGATCCAAAAAGATTTGATCATTTAGAGTCAGTAAAATAAACAAACAAAGATTTTAAGTGAGTAATTATATTTTTAAATTTCAGTAATTTTCATTATTTTTTATTGTGTGTTTGATTTCATTTCATGCTCTGTTCTAGTGAGATTTAGATTATAATAAATTTTTCATATTATTAGATAAGAAAATTATGTTTGTTAAACAATTGTATCATAGTTTTTTTAAGAAATTTTATTACTACATGATATGTTGATTTCAGTATAGATGCATATAGTAGTTTATTGTATGACTTATAGATTTAATAAATGTGTATTTTATTAGTAGTTAAACCTATGTTGTCTCCTAAGATATCTCATAAAAATATATGATATGATGAAGTTGTGTGTCTATGAATGCTTGTATATGATATGACTTTACTATATTCAATAACATATTAATATCATTTTATATCTGTACAACGATCACATGAGCATCGTCTAAAAATTGTGTCAATTAATACACATAAATATCAATATTTTTTTTCATATACCTGCACGAGTATCTTAGTATTCCCTTACTAACATCATTAAAGGGCGACTCCATCACAATCAGTCATGCACAGATAAATAATTAACATAAACATATCATTCATGTATTCATCACATTCAATCCAATATACTATACAAAACATACACTAAATGCATGAGAATAAGTAGCTACAATATTCGTAATGATATGACCAATTAAAGAAAAATCTCTATCCGAATAAAACTCGTACAAGTGTCATCAATTGCAAAATATTTGAGAAGAAACAAATTATTACCATAAATTAAAAGTACGAGCACTCACCTCGATGACGATTAATTTGTTCTTGAATTTGTATTTGCTTCTAACCTTTTAAAATTTATGCCTACAATAAATATGGGTGTAAAATTTAATTAGTTATTATTTTAATCTTCATTATTTAAGTATTAAATTTTTATATTTATTCGATGTAATCCCACACAAGCAACTTATCTGTTGCAATTGATGACACAAATATTAATTTTTATATTTATTCGATGAATACACAGATGTATCTCCCAAGTAAGTCGGCATGCAACTTAAAAAGGCAAATTTGCATCTTCGACTTCTTGACCTCCACTCTCTCTCCCGCTATGTTCAGTTCATTTTCTCTCGCTTCCATGTTCAGTTTCACAACTCAATTTCTCTTCTTAGGTTTCCTTGTTTCTTCTTCCCAGATTTATTGGTTCCTCTCCCTCCTCCCCCATAACTAAAACGGGATTGTTACAATCTTCTCTACTTACAAAAGTTTTGTCCTCAAAATTTATAAATATACCTCAAATCATTTATCATTAGCAGGTCGACATTAGCTATCTATAAATTTATGTTGAAAATAGGGGTCATTAGTTAAGATTGAAAGGTAATTATTATAAATGTAAAGATTCGATACAAGACGACTTAACTATACTTATGTTATAAAAATTACCCTTACATATAAGAAAGCACCAAACACATCAGACCTCACAACCAGCAACAACAATAGGTTCTTCAGACTCACAATGAGTGAGGAAATATATCCGAGGTCGAACAGGTTGTCTTGGTTGACCTTGAGAAGGAGATGAGGCTATTGTCTACCTTTTTCTGCCCGCCTGCCAACTTTTGTGAAAGAGCTCCACCTAAGCACTCTTTTGGCCAAGTGATAAACAATATTTTGCTATATGAACAGGTTGATGAGGCCAATAACAAGTGTTAGAGACCACCAAGCACTCACTTTTATGTTGTTTTACACATTTGACACGAGTGACTACTGTACCTTGAGTCGTATCTCTGCTAACTCCACCCGAATTATTTTCGGACTTCTTCTCATTGGATCCTTCCTAGAGATCTACATGTTCCTCTATATTCTTCCTCTTGTGCATCTTGTTATGCTTCTGTGTAAGTTGATAGTTGATCTCTACTCTTCTAGCTCATTCTACTAATACCGAACATTCATCTATCCCTAAAGGTACCAACGACTATCTGATTGAATCTTTTAACTCTGAAAGGAATTTGTAGTACTTTTATTCTGTAGTAGCGATCAACTGTGGCACATATTTTAATAGTGCAATGAATTTTGCTGCATGCATACCTCAACTTGGATGAATTTATTTTGCATCTGTTGTCAAGAGGATAGAGGTACGAACCACTCTCTAAAAATATCCACGAAATCCTCCTAACTTATTATTGTGTTGGATATGCCCCCTAACCTGTCCTGATGCTGCCCATGCCTCCCCCTTTTCGGCTTCTCCGTATCGCCAATGATACTCTTCTTTCATTGGGACAAGTCATGCTATCTAGTATCCTTTTAACTCGTCATTTTGTTGGATATGCCCCATAACTGTCACCACCATCACCTGGCATCCGCCCTACACGAGTTATGTGTCACGTGTGTTGTATTTTTTTCTTTCAAGTATGTTGATTATAATCATCTATTTGCTTCCGGTAGTAATATTTANAACTTCAAATTTGACCAGGGCTATGATGACTGCAGTAGGCTTCCACCACGCCGGTAGCCACAGAAAAATCTAAAAAACCAGTACCAATAATATTTCCATGAGCAAATTATGCCAAACAAGGAAGAGCTGAGTTTCATCGTAAATAAATAAATTGTTGTCTGAGAGATATAAGGTGCTCGGTGTTATCTAGGCTCTGATAATCGGTTTGTTACATACCATCTTCTAGCTACTCTATAAATATGTTTTCTACTGCTCTCTGTCTAATATTTACAAGTTATGTTACCTACCTATATACAAAAAATACGTCGGCATGAGTCCCAAGATAGTCAGATGGCTCTGAAGGAAGGGGTGATTGATTGCATGACTGATCGTCTGTAGTTATCAACGACGGACGGTCACCAGACGACCAAAAGATACCTCGAGTGATCGCTAGCAAACACTTTCATTCCCCGACAATAGGACGCCCATCTTCAAGCCACATCAAAGAGCTTTGTCCCTCGAAAGGACAATTGGCTTTGTCAATACCTCTACCATGGATCGGATGTTGATGAAGGAAATGTGGAATGAACATCGACAAGCTTCTCACTACTTTTGTCTTATTTCTGTAATGTACTAAAAGGTCCCTAAAAAGCTAATGATTAGGGAGCAAATCTGTAATTTTATAAGACCATGACTCTATAGTTATAAACTGGTGTTCCTCATAATAAAAAGGTTGAGAACTCTTTACTGTTCTCTATTGTACTCTTTTTTATCTCTTTCTCAGGTGTGGCGTTCCATACCTTAGGTGTGTTTCTTGGACATTTTTGGATTCAACATTCTTTAAGGTGCGATGACGTGAAAACATGTTATCAACATGAAGAAGAGCTCGACAACAACAACAAGAATACAGTCAGAGGAACATAACAGAATTAGGATGCACTAGGAAGTTCATAGAAGAATTTGTTCGGCAGAGCTTGCAAGATTTGAGGACTCAAATAACCAACCGATCTAAAAAATATTCGCAAAAATACTCAAAGCGGTAGTGGCCTTGGGGGCAGTCGCAATCCCAGGAGGAGAACAACATGAGACACACAATTGTGCTCAAAGAGAACCGCCAGCAAATAACGAAAGGAGGGCGAGCCATCTGAAGAAGAAGGCCAACAATATGTTGTACGAGGACAACGTCGGATCAACCCCAGTGGAGGAAAGGCACCGAACTGTGCGATCCAAAGAACCACAACAACTGGCAAATGCTATTTCGCAGCAGCTCTTGGGAGTTGAACACCTAGAGAAATTTAAACTACTCACATTATAACCATACAAAGGATGGTCGAACCTCAACTAACACCACGTGTACTTGAAATCTTCGAAGTGTCTATTGAAGAGCTTTGACACTTTTAAGTGTAAGCTGCTCTTTTCCACGTTGAGACCATCTGTCCTGAGATTGTTCAACAGATTACCCACGGGGCTAATTACTTGCTTTACGAAAGTTAGCATACATTTTCTATCACAATTTGCCAGTGTCTTGAGGCCTAAGAAAAGTGCCCAATCTTTATGAAAAGCAGGGAGTTGATGAAAGTTTAAGATCATTTATTGCGCATTTTCACAGAGAAACATTGGATGTGTAGGACCAGAAGCCTAACATGGCCCCAACCGTACTGACACAAGGAATAAGGTCGGAGAGATTGGATTTTGATATTGACCTTGCAAAACCACAGAGCTACGACGAGCTGCTAGAGATGACCAGTAAATATACAAATGTCTATGAAATCACCCGCGGGCTTGACCAACAAAGATACTAAAAGAGGAATTCGCGGAGGAACAAATGACAAGCAAGACAGAACATACGAGCGACTGTCCACCCACACTATGAAAAACAACCCAGAAATAACTCTACTCATCGTCAGGAGGATCAGAGGAGACATACGAAGACTTGGACATCTCTAGCATATGAAGACTTGGTCTCGATAGCCTTGGAAATTTTTCTTCGTCAAAAGGACAACACAATATCCTATTGATGGTCGTCGACTACTTCTCCAAATCGATAGAAGCAAAGCCTCTTGTCCACATAAAAATGGAAGTAGTTTGAAATTTCATCTGGACAAATCTAATTTGTTGATATGGATTGCTCCTCGTCATCATCACCGACAATGGAACTAATTTACTAATAAAAGAGTCTAAGATTTATGCAAGAGTCAAGGGATTGACCTCAAATTTGACTCCATAAATCACCCTCGAACTAACAGACAAGCGGGGCCGCGAACAAGGTTGTTCTAAACGTGCCAAAGAAATAATTGGAGGGAGTAAAGGGCGAATGGGCAGCCCTATCATCTTCAGTACTTTTAGCCATTCAAACAACGACATCTTTGTTCACTGACCAAACTTCTTTCATGCTGTCCCACGGGATGGAAGCCATGCTTCCAATTGAGTGCAACAATTACAGTCAAAGAGTGCTCATCGCATCAGTCTTAGATGAAGGGGGCCTAGAGGAGTGCCATGAAATGAATGATGAAGGAATCATGCTTGACCTTGACAAAGAAAACCAAACCAATGCGGCCCTATGACAAGAAAAAATTAAGCAAAGGATAGCCAAATACTTCAACAAGCAGATTTGCGAAGAAACATTCATCTAGAGACTTGGTGTTGAATAAAGTCAATCCCACCGTAATAGGACTAGCTATCGAGAAGCTGGATCAAACTTGAAATGACCCCTACATCATTAACCAGAGAATTGGGCACGAAACATATAAGCTGAAGACATTTGCCAGAAATGATGTCCCTCAAACCTGGAATGACGAAGATTCAAGGAAATTCTTCCCTTAAGTTCTTATAACTGCTTTTTTATAAAACAAAATATGATTCTTTTGTTTAATTCTCCTTTTCTTTTTGATAAATATGCTTGATATCATCAATGAAACACATTTTCTTGACAAAATTTTTTTATATTGTTTCGAACTTTTCTTTTACGCTTGGGGAACTGAGATTGCAAAAATAAATTAAAACTAATCGGTCCATAAATGATTAACTTTCGACAACGACAAGCTTCACGAGTGGTGTATAATGATCGTCAGTGGCATATAGAACATTTTGACACCCGATGACGACAAGCTCCATGAGGGGTGCGCTAAAGATCGTCCTAAGCTCTGATACACCCGGTAGCGACAAGCTCTGCAAAGGATGTATAATGTACATTAGTGGCATATATGACGTTTTTTGACACCCGACAAAGACAAGCCCATGAGGGTTCCTACAAAGATTGTCCTATGCGGCAACAATAACATTAATACTCGACATCAATAAGCTCCGTGAGGGGTGTATAATGATTGTCAGTGGCATATATGATGCTTTGACACCTGACAATGACAAGCTCCACGAGGGGGGCTCCAACGATCGTCTTAAGCTCCAATAAAAACATTAACACTCAGTGGCGACAAACTACACGAGGAGTGTATAACAATTGTTAGTTAATCTATCGTTCGTGCAACAAGCTTCGCGATGAGTGAATAACGACTGTCCCGAATGCTAAAACAAAAGAACATCATACATGCACCAACCATCTCTAACGAACGATAGATTATCCAGAGGCAATTAGCAATAATATAAAAGAAAAACACGACATGAGATATAAAACCCTTAGTTTCAAAATGTTGTATACTATAATTTTTTTTTTGCAAAACACAATTTGTTTCTTTTTCTTTCCTTACAACACGTGCAAGTTAGCAAAGCACAAAAGGAAAAAAAATAAAATAAAATAAAGGGAGGAACATTGCTTATATCAACACAATGAAAGAAAGAAAAGCTTATAAACAGCTAAATAATAAAATAAAATAAGAAAGGCATACAAACCATTGCATATATCTTGGTCCAAAATAACGCTAAGAGAGTATCTCTGCACACTTCAACGGAATGCAAAGACAAGTGTTCCAACTGCAAATACATGCATGAAACCCTAATGATAATGAAAACATTTCCAATTAAACATAAACATGCATGGCAACAAGGGCTGTCAAAATGGATCGTTGTTCGCGAAAAAATCGTGTTCGATTCTTTCTCTAGGTTAATGAGCCGAACATGAATAGTTTTTTTGTGCTCGATATATAAACGAACCGAACAAGAACAAAGATTTGTTCATTCGTGTTCGGNTTTGGCATAAATTAGGTGATATGTAGGTTAAAGTTAAAGTTTAGGTTGATATGTTAATCTCCTAAGAATGTAAATGTTTTTATATATATGACACCAAAATATTATTAAGTATCTCACACCTTAAAGTTTAATATTACGAAATCAACATTTTTGTTAATGCCTCCACCTCCGACATCTCCTTCTCTGACGATCTTCTTGAACAACATGACACTGCTTTCTTCTCCGGCGACCCTATCTTGAGCCAGCTCAGTTTATCCTCCCATCTGGAAACAGAGGCTAAGAAATTCGATCAGTCGATGAATTTTTTGAAGTTTTTTCAGTCTTGCCTTTGATGCCTTCGTCTATTGACATGTCTCGTTAATGTTTTCTTCCAATAAGATGCTAGAAAGAGGTTGCAAGTTGATGGTTGTATGAGGTCCGACAAAAATTTTAGTTTTAGAAAAAAATCATGGAATCCACAATCAAATCTTTATGTGCGTGGCTCGATACTCGTGTGCATTTAATGAGTGGTAGCTAGCAATACTAGCACGTCGGTGTGTAAGTCTCTTAAACGAATAACACACAACCTCATCTCCTATGACATCACACCTGAATGCTATAAGCATCTTACGTTCTGTGCTTAATTCGGGCCATGCTCTAAAGCCACTGAACCCATTGAGTGCAGATTGTGTGCCCACTTGATTGCGTCAATTTACATTTGTCACATGTTTGTTATTTGCATCTTGCATGATTGAATGTGTATTGTCTATGTTTGATAGCAGATTCAACATTAGGTGAGCGAGCCCGTTGTTGATCACGATACTTTAACGAGTAAATCTCGGTGAGCAATACGAGTTATTGCATCAGAATCAACATACATATGACTGTGCAAGGATCCAAGAGTTCTAGAATATCTCACGTTGCATGTTACAGACCAACATTTAATGGTCGTACTTTTAAAACTAAAAAAAAAACTATTATATTCTCTCTACTTATGATATTTGCCCTATTTTAAAATTATGTAATTAAAAAAAAAAGGTCATATGTGAGGCCAACACTTTAAAAATTCTTTTGGGTGGCATATGTTAGACCACATAGATCGTTAGGAGGGGACTAGTGTCGGTTACCCCGTCAAAGTCATACGGTAGTCCCTTGCATTGCACGTGCACTTAGATGTTGTGGCCAAGACACTATTCGATAAATAGTGTGCTAGGATAGGAATATATATGTTAAAAGGTTGAATGAAAACTTGTGTCTGTCCACCCCATATGTGCTAATTCGACCCAGATGGATTCGAACCCGGGAGAGAGGGGACTTACGCCGAAGCTGCAAATCAACATGTATGTATATATATGGTCGGTCGCCTCGCCACTTCGGTCGGCCGTCATTGTCGGCCAAGTCTTAAAAAACCAGAAATTTGTATAGGCAACACCCAAATCTGGTCACCTCAGTCGTCGGTCGACTGTTTACTGGCCAACCGCTTAAAAATGCGCTACTTTTTTATATGCATTTTACACTCATCTTTAATGATATTGCACTTTAAAGGAAAATATTTTGCGTGTTTTTGGTTCCAGATACAAGAAATGAAGTTTTGGAGAAAATGAAGCAAAAATGGTGTAAGTTGGAGTCAAATCAAGCAGAGAAGAAAATACTGATCTAGCGCAATTTGATATGTCTTTCTATACTTAATCTCATTTATATTTATCACATATTTTTAAATGAAATTACACTTTAAAGAAATGTTACTTTCATGTTTATCATATAAGTATAAGATTTGGAGCATATTAGAGTTGAAACGGGGCGAAACGGAGCAAAACGGGGGTGTTGCTAGCAGAGTCGCGCCATGACACAACATTATGGCGCCTGGGTGCCAGAAACAGCTCAAAGTCGATTTGGGTTGGTTTGGATGGTTCCGGGCAGCTATGCACGCCCCATGAAGTTATTAAATGAATCTCGACACTTGGAAATGATTTTGGAGTGAAGATGTCTCTCTTAGAGTAAAAAAGATGTGTCTCTTGGAATGAGGATGTACTTGGTTTTTCTTTAAAATGAGGGCGACGTCTTTTTCAGTGGGGATATACAAGGAGTTTGGAGGCTTGGATTGAGAGTTTGGCGTGCCTCTTCAAAGAGGCTTGTGTGTGTATGTGTGTGTGTATGTGTGTGTATGAGAGGACATGCAGATTTCTACCTTTTCTAGAGAGATTAGTGGGGAATTTTGAGAGATATATGTAAAAAATTGTATGAGCATTGCATGGATCAGCGGAAGACTTTTTTGGAGAGATTTTGATTTTTTTTAGAGAGAAAAAATTAAGTAGTGTGCTCTTCATTATTTTATAATTATTGTAAGCACTTTCTAGTTGATTTGATTTGATTTAATGAAGTTTTTTGTTTAGTTTTATTCATACTTCGTGATTAGTTTTCATTACTCTTTTTTTTATATGAAGTGGTGGCAAGAGCGGGAAAATTTGTTTTAAGATAGAATAATTTTTTATTTCTATGTAATGAGTAATATTTTATTTGCTTCATTGACATAACTTAAGTGCCAATAGATTATGTTAAAATCTGTTGTAAGTGAAACTTAGACTCGGGAAAGTGGTGATCTCGCAACTTGATTGCACTCACATTGCCCGATTGACTATAGTGAAGTAGTTTAGGCGGCAATGTAACTTTTAAGAAAAATATAATTCATGATATATTTCTATTAGGAGTTTCTATGTGACAACTAGTTGTGTAAAACTAATAAAATATTAAGCGTACATATACACCCAGAAGAGGGTAAGTAGATATATGTCCTTGTTGGCACATAATTTATTACAAAATTTTATCAATTATGTTATTACTTTCGTTATCATCTTAATTTTACTTTTCTTTTGTAATAAAATGGATGCATGTTTAGAAATTTAAATTTGCTTAGAAATTCTCTTATTTTATTAATGTGATGTTATTTTCACAACTTCTTAATTTACTTTACAAACTGGTCAATTGTAATGTTAAAATCTATTGCGAAACATAATGATCCGGGAGAGCTATGATTTCACTCAACTTGTGAATACCAAACTAACCTTAGGATGGAGGGGAACCAAGTT
>JXCR01148750.1:59284-101493 GCA_002079205.1 Phalaenopsis hybrid cultivar | reverse complement strand
ATATATATATATATATACATACATATATATATATATATGTATGTATATATATATATATATAAGCTTATTCTTTTAGTGTTAATGGGGACTCCTTTTCGAGACCGAGGAGTGGATCACTTTGAAGGATAAGGTATAAAATAATTGAAATTTAAGTATGATTTATTAATTTAGATTTAATGTTATTAAAATTCTAATAATATATTATATTAAGGGAAAATTACATACATAGCACCCAATTCTTATGAATTTACCTATTTCACACACAACACTTTACCTATGAATGAAAAGATGCATTTGACTATTAATGGGTCATGCTTTTCATATGATACTTGTAATTATGACAGTTTTGTTGTGATATCTGTAAATATGAAAGTTTTGGATGTTATGTATGTAAAAGCTCCTATATTAAGTTATAACAATTATTAGGAGCAAAGAGCATTGATCCAAAAAGATTTGATCATTTAGAGTCAGTAAAATAAACAAACAAAGATTTTAAGTGAGTAATTATATTTTTAAATTTCAGTAATTTTCATTATTTTTTATTGTGTGTTTGATTTCATTTCATGCTCTGTTCTAGTGAGATTTAGATTATAATAAATTTTTCATATTATTAGATAAGAAAATTATGTTTGTTAAACAATTGTATCATAGTTTTTTTAAGAAATTTTATTACTACATGATATGTTGATTTCAGTATAGATGCATATAGTAGTTTATTGTATGACTTATAGATTTAATAAATGTGTATTTTATTAGTAGTTAAACCTATGTTGTCTCCTAAGATATCTCATAAAAATATATGATATGATGAAGTTGTGTGTCTATGAATGCTTGTATATGATATGACTTTACTATATTCAATAACATATTAATATCATTTTATATCTGTACAACGATCACATGAGCATCGTCTAAAAATTGTGTCAATTAATACACATAAATATCAATATTTTTTTTCATATACCTGCACGAGTATCTTAGTATTCCCTTACTAACATCATTAAAGGGCGACTCCATCACAATCAGTCATGCACAGATAAATAATTAACATAAACATATCATTCATGTATTCATCACATTCAATCCAATATACTATACAAAACATACACTAAATGCATGAGAATAAGTAGCTACAATATTCGTAATGATATGACCAATTAAAGAAAAATCTCTATCCGAATAAAACTCGTACAAGTGTCATCAATTGCAAAATATTTGAGAAGAAACAAATTATTACCATAAATTAAAAGTACGAGCACTCACCTCGATGACGATTAATTTGTTCTTGAATTTGTATTTGCTTCTAACCTTTTAAAATTTATGCCTACAATAAATATGGGTGTAAAATTTAATTAGTTATTATTTTAATCTTCATTATTTAAGTATTAAATTTTTATATTTATTCGATGTAATCCCACACAAGCAACTTATCTGTTGCAATTGATGACACAAATATTAATTTTTATATTTATTCGATGAATACACAGATGTATCTCCCAAGTAAGTCGGCATGCAACTTAAAAAGGCAAATTTGCATCTTCGACTTCTTGACCTCCACTCTCTCTCCCGCTATGTTCAGTTCATTTTCTCTCGCTTCCATGTTCAGTTTCACAACTCAATTTCTCTTCTTAGGTTTCCTTGTTTCTTCTTCCCAGATTTATTGGTTCCTCTCCCTCCTCCCCCATAACTAAAACGGGATTGTTACAATCTTCTCTACTTACAAAAGTTTTGTCCTCAAAATTTATAAATATACCTCAAATCATTTATCATTAGCAGGTCGACATTAGCTATCTATAAATTTATGTTGAAAATAGGGGTCATTAGTTAAGATTGAAAGGTAATTATTATAAATGTAAAGATTCGATACAAGACGACTTAACTATACTTATGTTATAAAAATTACCCTTACATATAAGAAAGCACCAAACACATCAGACCTCACAACCAGCAACAACAATAGGTTCTTCAGACTCACAATGAGTGAGGAAATATATCCGAGGTCGAACANAGAGTCCTTCTGGATGAATACCCAAATCTTATCTTGATCTGATTTGTCATTGAAAGCACAAACTTCATGGAGGCCTCACAATGGTGCTTTCGAAAGTGAAAGATGCAAAACTAAAAAAAGAAAAGTGGCATGGAAAACAAAGTTAATGGCTTGAATAATGCCAGTGAGAAAGGGAAGATAATGGACTACTTTAGACTTAAGCTCTACTTCGGGCACTTTGGGTTTTTTGGTCAAAATCTTGTTAGATTTACAATTACATTAATCACGCATNTACTTCGGGCACTTTGGGTTTTTTGGTCAAAATCTTGTTAGATTTACAATTACATTAATCACGCATTTTTTTCTTGGCATTTTACAACGAAATAATGCAGCATAGGTACGAAAAAAATGGGTTTTTGGATAAGCTTTTGCAGCAGTAATTTTTTTGTGAGCTTTGCTATTATAGAACAACCAAGCAAAGAAAAGAAAATTAATTAAAATAAATAAATTTCGGTTTTAAAAGGCTAATGCATTTTTTTGGTACGATTAAATATTTATGTGGAACACTCCCTTATCAATTAGAGACTCTAATGTGAAGATGGCCATGGTGAGTTTATAGTAGGTAAAGAGGCCGGTCAACTTCTTGATTTTTCTAAGAATTGTCAATTAGCGAATTAAGTTAATCTTAATCTTATGGAAAGGAAACCTACAAATCTAGGGATTACCAAATTATGTTAAGCATAGATTTTACCCAATTGGTGAGGTTTTCCCATTACAAACCACAAAATGCTTGAAGTTGTCTCCTCGAATTGATGGGAAGTTTGGGCGGGCGGGTGAAGAAACTCCCTTAAATGTTTATGCAGAACAACTTCCTTAGGAGGTTGTAGGAAAGATCAACAAGTTTGAGAACTCTTCGATTTTTCCTAAATGAATGTGAAAAATCCGTTTATCTGCTACAAAAATAGAGTGTGGCGGGTGTGAAGCTTGTGTGGTGAAAAAAATGACTCACTTTCATAGGATGGATATCCTTAGCAATAAGGATGAAGTTTTCATCCAAAATGAGACGTCTCTGTAACTCCCAAACTTGAATTTGAGAAATTTCGCATAATCTGCATATTTGCATTATGATTGGCCAGCTAATATAGTTGAAATTAAACCTCCTCATTTTTATTTTGAAATCTATCTCGAACGCCAAAAAATGTCATATGAGGAGCTTGTAATTAGTTGTGTAACTTCTCATTTAATTTTGCAATTTTGTAACAGCAACCCACTGTAAAGAGCACCTAAATGATATGTAAACTCTAGTATTTCAAATTGAGATGGCCAAACGGAAACAATATGTAGCCACCTAAAGAAATAATCAAGTCTGCACTAAACATTAAAACATGAATAAATAAAGTACATTATAACTTCAAGGTTACAAGATAGTTTAGTGATAATTTTAACTTTTATTTTCTATCACGTAACTGACCTCCTTTGAACCACAAGTGAATGTTCTGCATAATTATAGTCTAAAAGCAAGAAGAAGAATGTTTATTTAACCTAGGCAGTGGATGAACTAGGAATTCAGGGGTAATATTAAGGGACTTGGAGTTCCATTTAGGAAATAATGTCCCCCTATGGGGGTGAAAATTGTGAACATATAAATAAAGCATTATATAAAGCACTCAGGGTAATATTAAAGGACTTGGAGTTCCATTTTGGAAATAATGCCCCCTTATGGGGTTTGAAAATTGTGAATATATAAAGAAAGCATTAACGATTATACGAATTTCTCGATGTCAAATAAAGAGGTCAGAATTGCTCTTTCTCATCTTGGAACAACTCTTCCCAACCTCACAAATAAAAGGATCAGCGGCAATGGCATTTATGTTAGATGTGAAGTTAGGGCATAACTAAGAAAAGTGTGGAAGGATTCATAGGTTGAACGACAGGGAGTTTTCCAATCATAACAACTATGGTTTCAAACCATCCTATCATTCATTCCCATCTTAAAAATTTCAAGCTCTCGCGTCGGGTTGTATTGAGTAATTAGAGCAAAGAAAACAGAAGAATCAACACAAATCAAAAAGAGCACAGATTTAACGAGGTTCGGCAATGTGCCTCGTCCTCGGAAGCAGAGCGGCGGCTTCTATTCTAGAAGTAAAAGTATGGTTCCCATAGGGTTACAAATATTATATATAAATACAACCTTTAATGAAATTAATAAAAATACCCCTATACCGTACCGGGGAGGCGTTACCCCCGCACCCCCAACCCACTTAACGAAACTCCCGTTCGCTGAGTATATAAGTATTATATATACCAATATTATATATATATATACAACCCCTGCCCCCTCTACGCCCGCTCACTCGCTCCGTTCCATTCCAGCATCTGTCCCTTATCCGGTATATGAGTCATATCTAACAAGTTGTGACAAGCTAGTCATGTTCTGTAGGAGAAGTTACTACGGCTAAACATAGAAATAGTTCTTCTTCTACTAAGAATAATTGCATGCATTTCACTTAAAAGTAAATGGAACTTGGTAAAAGAAAACAAATGTAAAATGCATGTTTTTTTATTAAAATTAATTAGTTAGACAAAGGTTGTGGAAAATTTATACCAATTTGCACTTCTTCATAACGAAAATAATGGCTTTTAAGTCAGAAATCTTACCTTTCGAGACCAAAGTGCACTAGACAAGAGGAAGAATCCTCGCATTTACAAAATTTGCAGCCCTTAGCAATTCGGCATGGCAAATGGACTGCATCAGCTAAAATCTACAAAAGTCAGTGATACAAAAACTAAATTCAGTCATAGAATTAACAAAATAAATCATTTTAAGGCTCATTTGGCATTGAAAAATGATGAATTTCCCAGATTCTATCATTTGGTTTGATATAATCAATAATATTGGTTTTAAATGCTACAATACCTTCAAAATATCTCAAAAGAAATAACTTTCTTTTTACAGTAAAAATGAGTTATTTAAAGCATAGTTTCTACCTACAAGTAACCAAATGGGCCCTAAATAGCATTCAAGTGTAAACTGTCAATTTTGTCAATGAAGAAATAAATCTGATAAGCTCGAAGAAATTAATATTTTAAATAGTAAAATAAGCATACAATGTATAGAAAATAAATTAAAATTTACTTTAAACAGCAAGGCACGATGCCTGCAAAGACCAACGGATAGCTTCCCAACTGGGATAACAACAGAACGCGAAAAGTCCTTGAGATCCTTACTGCACTCTTTCCATCGAGGGAGCAGATCATGTTCTTCATCCATAGCTGCACCCCTTGTGAGTACAAATAAATTTTAGTAAAGGAAAAATAAAAAAGACACATACATTTATCAATATTACGAACCCACCCCATTTGCGCGCAGACAAGCTTTGCAATCTGTTCTACAATCTCTTTTGTAGTTGCAGAGCTGGAAGAAATTCCAGCAGCCAAATTATGTAATTGCCTCAATTCAGGGTCACTGTATCTATCTACAATAATTACATTAATTGATGATTCATTTGGCTGAATAAACTTGAAAGATTCTAGTGTTGGAATCCGACTTCCTTCGTGCACATCAGTGCACAGAGTCCAGACGAAAGGATCCATCCCCTGAATCATGTAGAAGCCATCTGGAACTTTATCATTGTAAGATAGAGAACCATTAACCTGGAATGGATGAAAAAGGTACATGAGATTATAAATTTGTTAATTTATTCAGAATCTTATGTTCCAAAAAAGCGGGGGACAAGCCAAACATACATACCACCCAATTCGTATGTATTTACATATATAACACCAAAACTTCACTTTCTACATCAATACCACCTAAATCTTTCATATTAAATAAAAATACCACCTTTTAGCTTTTAAAAAGTGAAATATACATTTTTCATGCATAGGTAAATTGGCATGTATGTAAAAATCGAAGTTTAGGTGTAAGATATGTAAATACATAAGCATTAAGTGGTATGTATGTAAATCTTCCATAAAAACAAATCTATCATAGGTACATCCAAACAAGGTAATAGGATGCCTTTTAAATAGAACTTAAGTTTTCAAAGAAAGATGCGTGATCTTTAACTCAAAACCCCTCCCTGCCCTTCTTCATTTTTTTTTTTTTTTTGAAAATAAATAGAGAGATATGAGTACTATTATGTTTAGTTGGCTTTGTTTCATAGACAGCAAACTTTCTTGGAAATAATCCATTATTGCCCTTCCTGCCACCTCAATTGATGCCACATTGGTCCATCATATCAAAACCATATATAAGAAAAAGACGAGCAACATAAAGTGCCACTGCAATTACATTGCAGAAAAGCGAAGGATTAATAATTTATTGGGGCATTTACATACACACTACCCAATTCCTATATTTACATTTATACCACCCACACCTAAAACAGATAAAAACATCATTATTTTAACTTTTTTAAAAAGTGAAATGCACTTATTCATGCATAGATCAAGTGTTATATATGTAAAAATTAAGGTTTAAGTGTTAGATACCNACCACCCACACCTAAAACAGATAAAAACATCATTATTTTAACTTTTTTAAAAAGTGAAATGCACTTATTCATACATAGATCAAGTGTTATATATGTAAAAATTAAGGTTTAAGTGTTAGATACGTAAATACATAGGAATTGAGTGGTAAGTATGTAATTCTTCATATTTTATTTTCCAGGTCCATGCTTGTGTAGAGCACATGCAATAATCCAGTGTATGTGATCGTTGACCACCAGGGAGACTTACTATTGTTGACTTCCACCAGTGCTACTGGAGTTAACCCAAACCACACCGGAAAAAATAACATTACTAAAAACAAATAACTAGATACAACCAAATACTTGAAAGGAGAGATGCAATAACAGGACACAAGCAAACACCAATAAAGTATATTCCAATGGTGGGGGAGGTCAGCTAAGTGGATTAGAATGTCTAGTGGGGGTGGCGTTAGAAAAGGAATGATGGTGACAGCGAGGGGGAGGTGGCAAAATGCAGGGACAGTACTTATGGTGGCTGTCATGAGTGATGGCAGCGAGGCGATGGGGTGGATAGCGTCGAGACAGCAGGAAGGAGGTGTCCCTAGCTGTCCTGGGTAGCAGCAGCACAGTGTGAGGGCTGGAACAACAAGAACAAAGGGCGGTTTGGGTGGCAGTCTTGTTGGAAGGGAGGGAGAGGCGGCTGGGAGGCTGGAGGCTGCAGACAACAGCAATCAAAATGCTGTTGCGGGAGGATGCAGCAAGATACGTCGATCGGGAGAGATGTGGGAGGATGCATAAAGGGTAGGAGGAAGATAACCACCACCTTAAGATAGAGATGTAGCCAGAGCACCCCCTAATCCCTCGTATATAGCCCTCGAAGGAAAAAAAAAGGATACCGGCGTCTATCCTGACAGAAATCTGAAATTTGGAAAACCAAAGACTGGCCCTAACCAAAGCAACAACACCTATATACGATGAGGAATAGTATATATAATAGGTAGGGTATAGAAATAGAAAGGTAATGGAAAAGAAAGGAGGTAGACAAGGAAAGTGCTAAAAAGGAAGGGCTAGACAAGGCAAAGAATAAAATAAGAAAAATTGACCGAGAGACTATAACTACANAGGGTATAGAAATAGAAAGGTAATGGAAAAGAAAGGAGGTAGACAAGGAAAGTGCTAAAAAGGAAGGGCTAGGCAAGGCAAAGAATAAAATAAGAAAAATTGACCGAGAGACTATAACTACTACAGTACCACATCTCAGTTAGCTCCCGCGTTAATCTCCCTGGGTTGGGAGAGTTTTGACTTCATTCACCAAAGCTTGTGGCTCCTCATCTGTAATCTTAGCAGCATATGGATCCCATTNTTATATAATTACATCCACAGCCCAAAATTTCATATTTGCAAAACCAATATCAAAGCATATACATGTAAAAGTGCGTTTTAATTATTTAGCAATAAGGATGAAAAATTAAGCTAATCTTTGTTTATTGATTAATTAAAAAATTAATTATTCTAAGTCAAAGTTTATTAGGTTTATCAAGAATTATTTAGATAGGTTAAACATTATGGCATTAAACTATTCATATTTCATACTAGTTTATACAATTTAATTGTTAAATCAAAATAATATAAATAATTAGACTTTGGTTAATGATTTAGAAATTAAAATAATTTAATCAATTAGCTAACTCGTTATATAGGTGATAAGATAACTAGCAATTTTGTAGTAAATACGCCTCAAGCAATAAATTTAATTAGCTAGTTTTATAAGTTAATGGTGGTGACGGTGGTCAACAAGAGTGATAGAGATTGTCTCGACCAGCAGTGGTGGCCAAAGGTGGCAGTACGGCTGTCAAAACAGCTCGTTGTTCGCGAACAGCTCGTGTTTGGCTCGTTAAGAAGCTTGTGATATGCTTGTCCGCTAAGTTAATGAGCCGAACAAGAACAACATAAATAAATTTTTGTTCGTTCGTGTTCGGCTCGTTTTGACTCGAAATACTACTAATCAATTATATATAAAGATTTGATGAGTAGTATTTTAAAAAAAAAATAATTGACTACAAGGCTACAAAGATTTATAATCAATTAAAACTATTAATAAAGAAAATAGAATAAAAATTATTAAATTAGATTCAAATGCTATTTTAAATCTTGCCCCAATCCTTAACATCTTATGGTTACGTGATTAGGATTGTCAAAACAATTCTTTGTTCGTGAACAGCTCGTGAGAGCAGAACACGAACACACTTTTTGAGCTTGAAAGATAAACGAGCCGAACACAAGCGAGCCTTGTGTTCGGCTTGTTTACACCCTTAGGTGGCAGAGGAGCCGAGTGGTCGACTATTATGCAGTTGCTCCACCTCTGGCCACCACTGCTTGCGAAAGAGCTGAATTAGCTACGATAATTTTATTTTATTTTATTTAAATAAATTTTAGGACTAAAACAGCCGATATAAATAATCAGGACTATTTTAACAATTTAGTCTTAAATTAAATAACAAGTTAATATTAATGATATTTTCTTAATGTGATTAAGAAATAAAATCACCGTGTAATAAATATAAAATTATAAAATTAAATATATAAACATTTTACAGTTTTATAATACGTATACAAATCATATTTTATCTTTCGAATATTTGGTTAATTTAATTATTTTTTAAAATGTGGTCAATTTTCTTTTATGGCATTAAATGTTTCATTAATATGCATTCTAAAGATTCCGGTGATTCATTTGATTTCATTATTTTCTCAAGAATATCTAATCGGTTTTTTCCACCTGTGCTTTTTGCGGAAAAATTTAATTTATTATTTCACGTGTCACATGTAGAGCTGTAAATGAGCGAGCTCAGGCTTGACTCATGTTCAGCTCGTTTGAAATAACTCGTATTTGAAATCGGCTCATGTTCGAAATTGGCTAGTGAACAGTATGTTCATTTTCGGCTCGATTTAAATATTCATGTTCGTGTTCGGCTCGAAATTGACTCGAAAAAATTAAATTGAAAAAAAATAGACGTAAAGTGTGGGATTCAAACCTGGACAAAATATATATAAAAGAAGTTATTAACCACGTTACCAAACGAGATGTTATGATTTAAATTTAGATATAAGTATATATAATATATTTTTATATAAATAATATATGTAATATATTATTATATAAATAATTATATAATTTTTTTTTATTTCGAGCTAAAACAAGCCAAATACGAGTGAACAAAGAGTTGTTCGTGTTCGGCTCGTTTCAAATTCGAGCTTTAAAAACTTGTTCGTGTTCACCTCGTTTACTTAACGAACGAGGCGAACACGAGCTGTTCGCGAACATCGAGCTTTTTTGACAGTCCTAGTCACTGATAAAATTTTTATTGCCTTATAAATCATTTAATTCTTCAGAAAAATATTACGTCCAGACAACATATATGCAGACGACACGACGGCGGGAATGACACCACACAGCCGAACGCGCGGCGTGATACAATCCATACCGTCATCTGCACATCCAATTTATCAAACATAATATTTTCTCCTATTAATCACCATTAATGATATAAAAATAATCGATTCCATAAACTCTTACTAATATAAGAACTTACCTTATGAAACTATTCTACTTGTCATTTAGTACCACACCACAAGGTGCATGCGGAAGTCTCATAAACTATACCCATCAAACTATCAAAGTCTTTATTCACCAACTAACAAATTGTAATATTAGTCGGCTGTTTATTATGTTAAGGGAAAGACATAATTTCCATAAGAAAGCCAAGCGCATCAGTGACCGGCAATCAAAATCAACATTTTGTTTTTATGTTGCTGCTACAATTTTCTGTCTCATCTGTTGGCAACGAATATGTTGACTTCCATTTCATTATGTTTGCTGTCGAGTTAGAAAATTCAAAACCTTCAAAATCATGTTGTATTATATGTAGAAAATCTCAATCAACGGTGGAAATTAACTAATTAATATTGAACAAAATAAATAAAATAATTTATGAAAGTATACTAATTAGTAAATTAATACTCGTATGCATAACTCTTCATTTCATCCAAGGACCAGGGGCTTGTTGGTAATTTTGGGTATAATTGCATAACATCTCATCGACATATCGGGAAGTGCAAATATATCATCTGTGGGTACTAGTGAACTGACCAAGGTGTCTCGAGCTCAGTTATATATAGGAACATTCTTTTTTTTTATTTTTCTTCTCTTTATGGTATCGGAGCACTAGCTCGGCAGCAACAACATTGATCGATGGATTCCTCTGCTTCGACCCTTTCTTGTTTCAATTAATAATCTATAGTATCCCTCAGCATAATGAAGAGATCAACATACCAAATCCTAAGTTCTTAGTGTGACACATTAAGGCTATTTCAATTTCTCCTCTCACATATGATAATTATCAGATATGAAAAACTCTCATTTTCAAGTTGTTCAAAGCTAATGGTTTTGGAATGTTTTTAGAATAAAACGCCATCAATCCACCACAATTCAGACCAAATAATCTTGAGCACGGCAAGAAAATTCAAATTATATGTCCTAGCAATCAGTGGATCAAAATTTAGCTGTAACAACCCCACACCAATACAATCATATGATCTTCATCTACAACATATCTTAGCCATATGGGCGACGTTGGAGAATAATATTTAAATCCGTTAAATAGATATGAAGTCATCAACTCAAGAATAAGCTACCAAATATCACTACGGAAATTGGGGTTTGTGAAGACGAGAATAATTAGATATATGATTGGATTTCTACTTAGAAAATAAAATGCGAAATAAATAAACTCGTGCGGGGTTTGGTGCAGCTATGGTAAGACTTGATCATCTAAGCTTTCCTTGACATTCGCTAAGAATTATCGGATGACTGGAACTATGTCAGTTCTAGGCTTTGTGATGAAAGTCTCACAACCCCGTCGCGTATCGTGTCATTTTTCAAGACCATCCAAAGAGGAGAAACCCTGCTCAAGTATGAGTTTTTGGAAGGATAATGAACTTCCGTACCTCTCTTGGGTCATTGCTCTTGCAAAACAAATTGCATTGTGTCTGTCAAACCGGGACGCCAACCTCTTTTCGCTTGCAAAATGTGTTGTCATTTCTTCACCAAAAAAGAAAGGGTAGATTGAAGAGCTAGAAGAGGAAGGAGAGAGGGCTTTGGAATAGGGGTGGTGAATTGTTTAGCCACAACACCCTTTTTTAAAGAATTTGGCACTAAGTGCACAACTTCATGGCACCAGGCTTTTGTGAGCTCCAGTTTTCATAGTTTTCACACCAGCTAATGGATGGTTTCATCAATATAATTGATTGGGCGCCACAATGTCAGAGAACAGAGCTTTGGTCAAGATTCGATCAACATCTCAATAATCCACGCAACCGCTTCCCACAACGAGCCTAACTATCCATTAAAATGGCTTGGAGCAGCATAGCTAGGAAGCATCGTTGTGGCGAATGGCTGGTTTATAAAAAATCGTTCCAAAGTGCACACAAGTGTGCACATGGACGTGATTGGAGAGCTTCTACGTTATGGCTCCAAGGGTTGGCACCGCAATGTAGGACTTAAACATGTTGGATATATCATGTTTTATCCCATGTAGTACTGAACTGAGTTCTGGGATGTTCTAACAAAATGGTGACTTAAAAAAGGCACTCTACATGATGTTAACACACTTCTCTAATGAACAATTTATCACATTATTGTAAAACTTTTTTCTGTTGTTCAAACACAGACAAAACCATACAACATACATATAAATAACATGAAATATTTCAACTGGGCCAAGCCCCATAGTTTTTCCCTTTATTTGGGGTTTTCACATAAAATCCCATGGTGTCTCTTCTATCCCAAAGTCTCCTTTTTTCTGTGTGCACCCTAAATTTCTATACAGTAATACGACGTTATCTCTATCATCATGAATTCTCCAGCATGAAACAATATATTAATGCACAATAAGAAAGAAAATAGCCAATATAATTCTCTTTTCTCTCGACAACTTGTAATTTTAAGGTTGAGTTTGTTCCAAACTTTTGCAGTTGGCCTCATTAAATCTACCATGTTTTTGACTTCTATTTTGGGGATTCTTGGGCTGATTTAATCCCAAAGATACATGCACCGCATTATTATATGCTTTTTTCGCTCTTCTTACATATGAATAATAATATGATATAACATGTATACTTATTTTTTCCATTTTCCTTACCTTGTTATTTTCACTCTAATATTTTTCAGGACTAAGTTTTGGCAGTGATCATGCCATATAAATTTATGAAATTTTTTTAATGAAAATATCAGGCCCATCCTTATTTTCTAATGAATGGATTCGAATTTAAAATAGGTATTATTCCTTAAATATGACTGAGAAAGCTAAACAAATGATAGATTTAACTGGCGTTTACAGTGCAAGGCCGGAGATATAAAGCCTGCATCTTAGTCAACTGATTAAGATAAATAGCCTGTAATTAATTTAATGTTATAGCTAATGACAAGCTTTAATTTTGTCCATATGGCGTGTTCCCGACGGCAAAATCAGCCATTTATTTGAAAAGCAATTGATTAATCACTGATACTTTCAATAAAGTTTGGTTTACGTCGTTATACATGCATTATGTTCATGTGAAAATAAATCATATTCACCAAAAATTGATATTGATATAAAATATTATGTAGGTAAGAAAATGTCGTCAACATGAATTTCGAGTAAATCTAACGAACTAAATGACAGAAAAGTATGGCTAGGAGGGCCCAATGAAGGAAGAGTAGAAGTTTCATCATTGAAAGATCAAAAAACTCAATTGACCAAGTGCGGGTGCCTTAGATCGACCGAATCAAAGACCAAAATATATTAAGACGAGAGAAAGCGTTTACCGAGATATACTCCAGCAGAAAACCTAGAAGTATCGTTGCCCCAACATTGCCAGCCATTTCATAAGTGCCTTCATGACTCTCCAGTAGAAAACCGAGAGTTTACCACGACATACTTCACGAACTCCCAGAAGTATCCTTTCTCAAGAGGTGAGCTATTCGTAGGATTATCGTGATTTACCCTCTGTCGGATTTCCTGATCTCATCTTTGAGACAAAAGCTCNTGCCCCAACATTGCCAGCCATTTCATAAGTGCCTTCATGACTCTCCAGTAGAAAACCGAGAGTTTACCACGATATATTCCACGAACCCCCAGAAGTATCCTTTCTCAAGAGGCGAGCTATTTGTAGGATTATTGTTATTTATCCTTTGTCTGACTTCTTGATCTCGTCTTTGAAACAAAAGCTGCTCATTTAGGGATCAATAGTCGACACCTAGAACAGAGCAGCCGACCAATAGAATCTAGCCCACCGACTCAAGTCTGGCTGAACTGAAGCCGGTCGATGGCCCAACTTAGCATAGTCCGATAAACGAGTGTTGCCGAACCAAGGCCAACTAAACTCAGCTGAACGAGAAAAAGACAACATTCGATCATTTTTTATGAATAAGCATACTCCCACAAAATTAGATATCCATGAAAAATTTTAGAAAAATATCTANGTCCGATAAACGAGTGTTGCCGAACCAAGGCCAACTAAACTCAGCTGAACGAGAAAAAGACAACATTCGATCCTTTTTTATGAATAAGCATACTCCCACAAAATATATATCCATGAAATATTTTAGAAAAATATCTTATTTTAATTTTATCTTCTGCCAAATTTAGGTCATCTTGCTTTGCAGAAAACACCAGGCTCATCTCTTTCGTTTGATTTATGCATTAATTTGAACAGTAGTTTTGACTGTCGCTACAGCGCATGAAAATGATATTTGGTTTATTCAACACTGCAGACAGTTATTGCTTACTGCAAAACTTCTACGAGTTTGTCCATCATGTTTGCATACAAGAACCCTAAATTTTTATATCATGCGTCACTATCAAATAAAAGGCTGTAATTTGGACTATTTAGTTAGGACTTGGCTATGAATATAATGAGTTAGATGTATAGTTTATTAATTATTAAAAATGTTGGTCAAAACTGTATAGATTTTGAGTTTTTAGCTTTTTTTTCTTAAGATGCTGCCATTTAATTAATATTTCTTAGAGCATAACTAAAGGAGTAATTGTATTATTAAGGGTCCATTTGGGGCAGCTTATAAGTGCGGGCGACGTTTTTAAAACGCCGTCGCATTGTTTGGTTCGCACGTTTCATGAGCTTATCTGAAACTGTGTTTGAGTTTTTACACTAAACGCAGGCCGCGGGTCGACCCCTGCGACCTGCCCGCAGGCCGGGTTTCAGGATAAACAGCTTATCGTGAAACGCACAAGCTGCCCCAAACGGACCCTAAATTAATAAGATAAATTTGATAAGAAAATATTATTTTGNTCCCAAATTGACAATAAATTAGAAAAATAAATTTAATAAGAAAATATTATTTTCAATCATAAGTTTAGAGAAAGATGCGAATATGAAATGATATTTATTTATATTTCATTATTTTCAACTAAAACGTGATTATAATATTAAGCTCAAATAATTGTAAAAAAAAATATTGTACATGAAAAGAGTGATGTTAAAACCTTAATTACATCTGTAAATATGTGTAAAGATTAATAAATATCCAAATTATTAGTGCAAGCGAAATATTTATGGTGTTTCATAGTTAGCAAAAATATTATACATGTTGTCTGGATGTGCGTACGATATCGTGGGTTTGACCATGCCGCTGTGCACAATAATATCGTCAAATCCACATCATCGTCTGCACATACGAGTGCTTGAACCTGATATTTTCTTCTACAGTTGAGCTCATAAGCTTAACCCATTGCTACCATCATTATCCAAATAGAAAAAAAAATCATATAATAAGAGCTTCATTGCATGTACAACATACTTTTTATCTCAAAGTTAAATAAAATTAGGGCTACACTCTTAACAAAAAATACTTGAGTTCTAATCTATCAGGAAACAAATTCATAAGCTCAATCCATCATGTCTGTTGGCTGGATGTGCGTACGATATCGTGAATTTGACCATGCCGCTGTGCACAGTAACGTCTTCATTGTCTGCACATACTGATGTTCGAATGTTATACTGTCTCTAATAGTTGAGTTCATAAGCTCAATCCATTACTACCATCACNATCAATGTTTGGGCCTGTTTTTAATCTTGTCGAGTTCAGCTTTGGCTTTAGTTCTTGTTGAGCTCGGTTTTGTCTTTGGTTTTGTTGAGCTCAGTTTGGCTCTAGTTGGGGGCTGTGTTTGACTTTGGTTTTGTTGAGCTCAGTTTGGCTCTAGTTGGGGGCTGTGTTTGGCTTCGGTTCTTGTTGAGGCTGGCTTTGGCTTTGTTTCTTGTTTGTGGCTGGCTTTGGCTTTGTTTCTTGTTGAGGGTTGTGTTGCTTGGTTCAGCCTTTACCCGAGGAATAGTTGGGGACTGGCTTTGACTTTGTCTCTTGTTGGGCTGATTCTGGCTTTATTTTTAGTTGGGGACTCGCTTTGGCTTTGTCTCTTGTTGAGCTGATTCTGGCTTTATTTNAAATTATTTGGCTCATTCTTTTGCTTATTTTGATTCTTTAGCTGCCTTGGATAGTCGTTGATGCTATCATTTGTTGCTTTTTCTAGGTCTAGATGTTAATGTTTATGATTTATAATTAATTAGGCTCCTTTTTTTTGTAAATATTATAGATGAAAAGTGGAACCATATCTATGTGCTAATCATACTAAGATTATAGAGTTTTTTTTCATTTTGTTTGTGTCCAAGCATGTGATGTTACGGTTATTGCAACAAAATTTTTCATACAACAACGAGTTCAATAACATGTTATCATTTATTTGTTGTGAAGCACAGACTCATGACATGATGTAGATATAATATGAGCACTTTAATATGACATAACTATAAGAAATAGCACATGATGCCATAAACATATTTTATAAATTTTCTATTTAAAATTTATGATCTATTGTATTTTCTATTAAAGATATTATTTATTGAAATATATTATCATATCGTATACATCACTCATTGATACAACATGGCCATGACAGCATGTCATCATTCCCAAAAGAAGCATATAATAATGAAAGAAAAACAAATACTGTTAATAAAAAATAAATGATTTATCTATGTGATTATTGTCATTTATTAGCAACACTTCAATATGAGTAATTATCAATTGTTATCTATTATATATCACATATTTTGTACATGTATTGATATCTCATGATGCGGATGTTTGTTATCTATGTATCCTTGCAACATATCCAAACATTGTCTGGTCATGTCTAACTTATCTTAGAACCTAATTTTATCTGTAAACATGTGCAGAGCAATTTTGAGCATATCTGACATGGCTTGCCATTGGCATGTTATGTCCGACACTCATTAGATACAAACATGTAAGGTATTTGAGAGTGTTGGTGCTTTGTTTTTTTTTAATGATTTTTAGATGGCAGGCAGAATGCTTGTGTAACTAAGCAAATAATGAGTAAAATAGTTTGTGGTTGATGAAATCAAGCCAAAAGGGACTCTATGACTCTCCTTTTACATGAGGATTGATTTTCATATTTACATCTTCAACCCAAATTTTATCCAAAGAAGGATTAAAAAGTTCCAAGAGAAGTTCAAAGAGAGTAAGGAGGATCTGCATATGATTTTTATTGATTTAGAAAGAGCTTACGATAAGGTTTCAAGAGAAGTTCTTTATAGAGTTCTAGAAAAGAAAGGTTTTGTATGATTTATATTCAAGTCATTAAAGATATGTATACTAGAGTTGTTACTTGTGATTGAACAAAAAGAGGATTGACCAAATATTTTCCTATTTCAGCTGGATTACATCAGGGGTTGGTCCTTATCTTTTTGCTTTAGTTTTTGGAAATTTATAGGAGGATTTACCTTGGCGTATGCTTTTGTTGATGACATCGTTCTTGTGGATAAGACTAAAGAAAAAATTTAGGAAAAACTCGGATTATAGAGGTCTATAGGAGAGTCTAAAAGTCTTAATTTTAGTAGACCTAAAACTAAATACGTGGAATGCAATTTTAGTTGCAATAGATCTAGTGGCATATTTGATATAATTGGTGATCAATTCATTAAAAGGTGTGATTGTTTTAGATATCTCGGGTCTATTGTTCAAAGAGATGGTGATATAGATGGGATGTTATTATTAGAATTCAAGTTGGATGATTGAAGTGGAGGAATGCGTTGGGCTTATTGTGTGATAGAAAATTACTGCTTAGATTTAAAGGAAAATTTTATAAGATGGTGGTGTGACCTGCAATGTTTTATGGTGCAGAATGTTGGCCTTTAAAAGAGAAGATTAAAACTAAGTTAATTGTTATTAAGATGAGAATGCTTAGGTGGATGAGTGGCTTGATGCATAGAAGACAAAATTCGAAACGAATGTATCCGTGAAAGTCAAGGTTATTGTAGTTCTAGTGACAGACAAGATTATAGAGTCGTATTGGATGGCTGGTCACATCGGAGTTGCAGCTCTAGTGACAGACAAGATTATAGAGTCCTATTGGATGGCTGGTAACATTAAACGCCGACCATCTAATGATCTCATTAGGTGAGAGATCTTTTTGATTCGACTTATGTTGAGAATAATGGAGGTAGACCTAAAAAGGCTTGGGCATGTTGTATAAGAAATGATCTTAATTTATTAGAATTAAATGAAAATATGACACTCAGTAGGACACAATGGAGAAAAAGGATTTGTAGCCGACCACGCTAAGTGGGATTAAGTTTTTTTGTTATTGTTGCNTAGTAAAAAATTATTTTACGGGCGGCGAGAAGGACAAAAGGCTAAATTGATAGCTTTTAAAAATCATGCATTTGACGTTGATATCACTGTTAGCATGAAGAACATGGCATATTGACATTGAAAAGATCTACCAAGTACCTAAAGTTTTAAATANAATTGATAGCTTTTAAAAATCATGCATTCGACGTTGATATCACTGTTAGCATGCAGAACATGGCATATTGACGTTGAAAAGATCTTCCAAGTACCTAAAGACTTAAATAAAAAAATTATTTACATTGCATTTTTCTTACAAAATTACTCTCGATAGGGTCTGTTTGGGGCAGCTTATTTGGTGCGGTGGCGTTTTGAGAATGCACCTTGTCTGTTTGCGTTTTTGCAGCTTATGCGTTTTCAAAACGTTGAAAACTATGTTTTCACACCGCAGCTATCTAGGTGGGGTGACAGCTTTTTGGCAGAGGTCTAACTTTTTCAAAAAAAATAAAAAATTTTGTAATAGCCACCTGTCATGGACAAATAGTCCCACATTGATAGGTGTAGGGCCGAAAAAGCAGTATTTATGTCATGGGCTACCCACCACCCATAAGGGCTCTTTTGGGAGGTGACAAGTGGTATCAGAGCAGATTATTACCTGCAAGGTGTGTGGACTCTCCATGGTCCAGTGGGACCCTCAGTGGAGTCGACGAGGGCGTCACGTGATTGGGTGGAGGAGAATGTCACGGAGAAATAGTCNCCTGGGCTACCCACCACCCATAAGGGCTCTTTTGGGAGGTGACAAGTGGTATCAGAGCAGATTATTACCTGCCAGGTGTGTGGACTCTCCATGGTCTAGTGGGACCCTCGGTGGAGTCGACGAGGGCGTCACGTGATTGGGTGGAGGAGAATGTCACGGACAAATAGTTCCACATTAGCTAGGTGTAGGACCGAAAAACAGTATTTAAGTCCTGGGCTACCCACCACCCACAAGAGCTCTTTTGAGAGGTGATACACCGCACCTAATTTATCAATAAGCTGTAGCTGCCCTAAATNCATTAGCTAGGTGTAGGACCGAAAAACAGTATTTAAGTCCTGGGCTACCCACCACCCACAAGAGCTCTTTTGGGAGGTGACACACCGCACCTAATTTATCAATAAGCTGTAGCTGCCCTAAACATATCCTGTATTTTCTTTAAATTCAAACTTTTTATAATTTTTCTTCTCGCACGTCTGTTTACTCTATCTTTTGGATTCATGCTAAAATAATTTAAAAAAACATAAGACATAGACAATGCTTACACATAAATTTGATTTTCATGCATTTATAAAGGCTATAGCATATGGTGCATCTGACATGTATCAGACAAACCATTTACTTGTTTAATTATAAAAAAATAAATTAAATGGGAACATCTGCATGCCTTACACATATCCTGAATAATCAATTTAAATTTAAATTTTATTTTATATAAATAGCTTAAATAAAGCCCTCAATTCTATTTTATTTTAAATTTTATTAATTAAATAAATTAATATTAACGTATATATATATATATTTGCTTTATTTTCTAGTTTTTACAATATTTTATATTTAATTTTTTAAATATAATTAATTTTCCTAACTCGAAGCTAACAATAACAACAATCTATAATATCATTAGGGTATTTTTTTCTTTATTTAATGAGAAAATAAAATCAATTTAAATTATATGAACTCATTTTATAGTTATTTGATACATGTAATTATTATATAATATTTTAAATTTTTTAGATATGATATTTTAATGGCATGTTGAGCTTATGATTTCGACCAAGTGTAAATGAAACATGTTAAATTATTAAATAAAACAGTCAAATTTTAATATATGTTTTGAATTTTAAATTTAAATTTATGGCATATAAGATATGATAACTAATAATTGATATAATAGTTAATAAATAAATAAATAAATAAATATCAGTAGACTGAGCTTGTTTCAATTTCACTGCTACATGTATGGTATGAGTCTATGACATGTCGTAATTAGATGAGCAACTTTTATGGCCAACTACTGCTTCAATATCAACCACTTACGACCTTTATGACCGGTTACTACTGTTGCAGCTTCCAATTGTAGTCTATGTGGCTAACAATCGCTATTGTAGCCATCGACTATAACCTTAATGATCAACTATATTTGTTGCAGCCCAACTGCGATTTATTGAACTATCAATGCACATTTGTATTTATCAGTTTAATAATTTCATATTCTCTAATTCATGAGAAGAGTGAAACTATATACTTAAGAAAACATAGTAGATTACTTTGATTGGGCTGGACCATAGTCGGCTCGTTGACTTTTACCTTTTTCAGGATTTTTCTACATAAAAAATCATACTGACTCATTNATTTCATTGCTACATGTATGGTATGAGTCTATGACATGTCGTAATTAGATGAGCAACTTTTATGGCCAACTATTGCTTCAGTATCAACCACTTACGACCTTTATGACCGGTTACTACTGTTGCAGCTTCCGATTGTAGTCTTTGTGGCTAACAATCGCTATTGTAGCCACCGACTATAACCTTAATGATCAACTATATTTGTTGCAGCCCAACTGCGATTTGTTGAACTATCAATGCACATTTGTATTTATCAGTTTAATAATTTCATCTTCTCTAATTCTTGGGAAGAGTGAAACTATATACTTATGAAAACACAGTAGATTACTTTGATTGGGTTGGACCCCAGTCGACTCGTGGACTTTTCCCTTTTTCAGGATTTTTCTACATAAAAATCATACTAACTCATCGATCTACTTTTCTATCATAAATTATCACTTTATCGCTTGAATTTCTCAATACGTAACAATTATAATTATCAAACAAAAATCTTAAAACTTAAATACTCAACATGATCCCATTTTGAGGAAGATATCATCATCAATGTTTTTAAAAAACACATAAAGAAGAAATCTAATCTTTTTAATTAGTTTATGTGGACTCCATCTTGGTTGGCCATACAAACACACGGGGGCACACACACCACATGAATTAAGTTTTATATTCTTGTTGAAATTTGACCCAAGGAAAAAATAGGGCCAAGATAGGACTTAATTATTAAAGTCCAGACAAAAGATTTGGATCCGCCGGCCGCGTTCATTTANAAATAGGGCCAAGATAGGACTTAATTATTAAAGTCCAGACAAAAGATTTGGATCCGCCGGCCGCGTTCATTTGGGCCTAATAAATTCACTAGATCAAAAGAAGACATTTGAGAACTATTAGTTTAAGAAAAAAAAAAATGAATCCGACATGTCGCACGAAGAGAGAACTCATGGATGCATACTTTCGGCGAGCCCTCAAGTATGATGATGTGTAAATAGTCAAAACATTAATCCATTCATATAATTATGGTTGTAAATGGGGCAATGCATTTGTTGAATAACTTGAACTCGACTTGATTAAAACTCGCTCAAATTATCTGAATTAGTAAATAAACATGTTTTTTAAAAGGTCTCAAAAGTTTAAATGCACCAATCTTAACAGAACAGTCTAATTTAATTTATTATTTAAATAAAAATTGATTAGTTAGAATGTATTTAGTAGTAATTTATTATGATTAATATTGATGTGTGGTAGAAAAGTCGCAATGGGAGAGTAATGAATTATCGTCTTAGCGTTAGACGAGAATTCACCACATTTTGATAAAAGAAAACAACTAGACTGGGTGCCGCAGTGCTATGCGATAGTCTACTTTTAGGACACGATTTTGACACCGATCTAATCCTGATACACCCCTAATGGGTTGAAATGGCGGGGATGTTCTTGTGCTTGAAGAGATATGCATGGGGGGATGCAATGGCTTGGTTTTAGCCTCATTTTTCGTTTCCTAAATGCCCTCCATTAACCTTTTTTGGCCTAATCAAAGGAGTACTTTTGGGATTTGCATGGGGAGGTTGGTTGAAGCTCCTTTGGCCCCCTCATTTCAGGGATCTTCTCTTTATCTTCAACATTGCTTGGGTCTTGAGGCCTAGTCATCTTCTTCCTCTGGAGCATGGAGCTTGGAGCTAGGGCTTTCTCTTGGAAGGGTAAGGAGTAAGGCTTGATTCCTAGAGCTTCTACTTCCTTTTCTCCTTCTTATTTTTCCATAAGAAACTCTTCTCCTCCTTGCCAGCTCTTTTTCTNGTATATTTATTTGATCACCCACTTTGGATTCGATTGATCACACTTGTTTGATCTCCCAATCTCATTGGTTTGATCGACCGCACTGGTTCGATCACACGCTTTGTGTCAGATTGGTCGTCCCGATCCTACCGACCCATTTCTCGGGCTTGATCGACCACTCGGGCCGTTCTCTTAGGTTTGATCGACCGCATCAGTTCGATCACTCGCTTTGGGTCTGATTGGTCGTCCTGGCTCGATTGACCCATTTCCCTTGCTTGATCGGTCGCCCTGACCCGATTGCACAATCTTTATGTTTCACTCGATTGCATCTCATTGATCACTCGCTTTGGGTTCGATCGGTCGTCTCGAGCCAATCACCCACTATTTCAGGTCTGATCGAACATCCTAAATCGATCGACCCACCGTTTCAGTTCGATCGACCGCCACAACCCAATCGACTAGTTACTTGCATGCTTGTATGTTCTCTTGCATATTGCATGTTTTCTTTGCATGTGTATGAGATATCTTTTGACTTGATGTCTATGATTTATTTCATTACATGTAAAATATCTTTGCATTATTTGCTTTGCATGTGGCATGTTTGGATGTCTCTTTGAACTTCCATGTTTGAGGTATGTCTTTGGCACCCCCACTTGTAGTGTTTCTTTGAGTGCCCACAGTTGTAAATGTTTTCCCCACTTACGACGTTGTATGCATGGGAATGGACACTTGCACACTTTGGGAGGAGTTGGCTCACTTATAGGCCTGCAATCTCACTCCCTAAGATGCCGCTTGGAATTTTGTAGGTATTTCACATTTTGTTAAGCATGAGTCACCCTTCCTAGCCACTGAACTCGTGCGAGGCACATTGTGTGTCTACCTAAATGTGTGATTCTCACTTGTAAGGATCATATCACTTATTATGTTTGGCACTTAACATTCTTGTATGCTTGTCATTTGTATGTCATATGCTTGACCTTTCTCATATGTTTGTTGCTTTTTTGTATGCTTGACTGTTCTCATTATCTTGTTGCATATCTTATATGTTTGCTTGTGTGCTCGGTGAGTGTCTCTCGGGTAATGTGTAAATCCTCTTTATATGTATCATTTTACTAGATGCAAACTCACTCGTAGCCGATGTCTTCTTGTCGCATGGTGCCCCAGGTCCCCCCAACAAATTTAATTCCTTTCCATGGACAGCTTGTTTTACTGGTACATCTCGTTCGTGTGTATCGTGCTGCATGCAGACATCCTTGCATTCAATTGCATGATGTGTGTTTCGCTCTTTTGGGCGCCCCTTGTAATTATGAGTACAGTGGTTGAAAGAATTCATCATGAAAAGTTATCGTCAGATCTCCAACATGACGTTATTCAGTATTTCGTATGTCAGATACTTTGTAACTCTGTATTCATGATAGCCTGTTACTCTGTATTCAGTATGCTTCATAACTCCACATTCAAAATACTTCGTTGCTTTGTATTTAGAGGTATTTTGTTACAAAACAGAGTTCATCGACAAAGTCTAGCAAGAGTGGNTAAAAGCAGTATTTTTAGCGTCACCGATTGTTCTTTTAGACTCCCTGCGGGCCGTTTGATATTTTTTCCAGTACTCTTGGCATTTACATACATTATGCACAAATATTTATGCATGTATGTATCTAACACCGAAACATTGATTTCTACATTTTAGTACTAAAATCTTTCATTTCACATAAAAAATGCAATTATTACTAACTTTTAAAGCGTGAAATACACTTTTTTATGCATAGGTAAAGTGCTGTAAATGTAAAATTTGTAGTTTCAGATGTTAGATATGTAACTACATTCGAATCGTGTGGTAGTATGTATGTAAATCTTCCTTTCTTTTCCATCTGCTGAAGAAGACCAGTAGTTGAAATGGACAGAGAATTTGAGTGGCCATATATATAACTGATAATGGGCTTACACTTACAAGTAATATGAACTTCAAGGCTAATCAAAGTATCCGACAGATATGGAGAAATAATAATAAAAAAAACTTAGCAGAGGAGAAAAGTTCAGTACTGCCAGCAAAAATGCTTTAAAAAACTATTAGACCTTTATATCTAAATAGAAAGACCGGGCAACTTTTATTAAATTGATGACCAAAAATCGTTTTACAGGTATTTCTTATGATAGACTAGAGAAAGAAGGTATGTTTCTACATGCATAAAAAAGAATTAATAGGCAAACTTAAGTTTTATATTTATAGATATCAAGATATTTCCAAGCATAAATTTAACAAAATATCAAATTGAGAGCAACTGAAAATGGGACTTAAGTGTTATGAGTTGCATTGTTCATATTCAAACATATCCAAACAATATCAGAAATTCTTAGAAAGTAAATGAAAAAACTGAAAATAGTATGTTGGCATGGCAATCTGGTGTTTGTGAAAAAAAGTTTAAAAGCGTATTTTTCTTAATAACAAATAAAATTTTATTAATAAAATAAAGTACAGCAATAATTGGAAGGCTCAAGCTAAACCCACAAAACAACTACACCCAAAAGAAAATTTATAGGGTCATCCATCAGAGAAAGCAGAAACAAACGAGATTACAATTAAGTAATCCAAAAGTGAAGCCAAAGGCTACGAAAGGAAAGAAAACAACAAAAATTTTAGAAGCATTCTTGTTTTATCATAACCGTCATTTTAATTTTCGACGGCGTTTTATCTACTCTCTTCATATTATTAAGAAACTAAACATTTTCAATATATGAGACTGTTTATTTAATTTTTAATTAATAATTCCTCATTTGCAGCAACATGCTTTCTTCAAGATTGGTCGTGGCGATCAACCTCCTATCCCTTGTCACCTATCAAAGGAAGCACAAGATTTCATCACGCAATGTGTTCAGGTGGATCCAAATTCAAGGCCTACTGCTGCCCAACTATTAGAGCATCCTTTTATAAAGATACCCATAAAGATCTAGAACCAATAAATTATTCTTCTGAGGTAAATAATACACGCATCTGTCATCATTAGTAGCTTTATCCCAACCATTTAGGAGCAATTTTACTAATCTTTCGTTCATTTACATTGCGCATGAGAAGCTAAATTATATTTTGCGCAAATTCTTTTCCTCAACCACTAAAGGCTCATTTGAATATTTCAGTTAGAAAAAAAAACATGTTTTGGAGAAATAGTAAATTTATTCAATTCCGTTATAAATCAATGTTTGATTTTAAACTGTTAAAAAACTTTCAACATCCTTCAAATACTTATTCTTTCATATTTCAGTCATTATTTTGAGTGAAAAAAAATGAAAGGAGCATTTACATACATAGCACACAATTCTCGTATTATTTATCTCACACCTAAATGCATAAGTTTAAAGCACCAATGAGCTATGTATGTAAATACGAAAGTTTAGGTGCGAGACATGTAAATACATAAGAATTGTGCGTTGCGTATGTAAATTTCCCAAAATGAAATCACCTCACCATATTGCATATGATTGCAAATATGTTACGCTGTCTTTCCTACATGATCTCTCAGTTCTGTATAATTGATTTGCATTGTTCACGTTCCAACAGATTTCTTCATATTATACACATTACCAGCCCTGATCCATGAGGTTACAGAACTTTGCTCCAGATGATAACTACTCTGAAATACATCTCATCTATTTCAAGGAACCACAAAGAAAAAAGAAAAAGAAAAATTAACCAAAACCTGTGCAACTCATCTTTAGATTAATAACTTCTTTGCCCGATCTTCGACATCTGTGCTCTTGGCTGGTTCAAGTTTGTTTTTTTTTTTTTTCATTTTTTAGAAGCTGAAAGTAGTTTATTGGAGCACAGGACTACTGTTTTTGGGCAATCATCAGGCAACGTTAAATTAATCAGAATTCATCGAGTGATGTGAGTATTGTATATATGTGGTCGAATTCCAATAGTCACCAATCTATTTTCCAAAGGAAACTGAGAGCTTTAGTCATGAAAATGTTTTCCAAATTGTAGAACTTCATTATTATTTCCTTTTGCTTTTATTTTTTCATTTTTTTGTGCACTTGTGCGCTTGGAGCACTTATTCCATCAGGGCATCAGACGTAAATTTACGTCCGGAGTTCAGTGAGCACTTGTCATACGGCAAGTGGGCCCCATTGTAATGCACTATTTGGGTAGATTTTTTAGAGTGATGGGGCCCACTTACCACGTGGCACATCCCCACTACTCCGGATGCAAATTTTGCACCCTATGTCCTGATAGAATAATTTTTCGTGTGGCTGATGCTTTTTTTCTTGAGTATAGAGAAACATACTTCACAATTCTTCTATATTTACATACCTCACACCTAAACTTTTATATACACGCATATCACTCAAATCTTTAAAATCACATAAAAAATGACACTATTATCATTTTTAAGAAGTGAAACGGCAGCGTTTCATGCAGAGGTTTGAAGCACCAAAGTGCTACGTATTAGGTGCGAGATACGTGAATACATAAGAATTGTGTGCTACGCTATGCATGTAAATTATTACTATTTCTTAATTGAGCTAAGGATTTGCTTATGTGGACATCAAGACTTTCATTGACTTTTGATCAAAGCTTATTTAAACATGATTTGTCAGTAGATTTTTGCATCTCCTCATCCAAAAGATGTAGGTCATCTTGACCAAGACGCATAAATCATGATGCTCTTATCTTTTTATATTTGTTATTATTTTATATTATGTATATGTGATCCCTACAAGAATATTATTCATTAGCAATTGGTAAATAGTTTTGATTACAAACAACTTAATTGTTTAGATAAAGTGGTGATATGATCGATTCTTATTCTCTCATTTTTTGTACCACTGTTGTGACTTCATCCAACTTGACCACATTCAAACCTCCACCAGCAACTTCCATAGACCTCTGGCATTATTCATATTCAATGAGGATGCCTTTAATAATGGGTGGCCATTTTTAATTTCCTTTAGGCATGTGGTTGATGACTAGTTGATCTCCCTAGTCACATGAATTCTATGGAATTAAAATTTAATTTCTACTTTTGCTTCTTTGCTATAGGAAAGTGAGCATTATATTTTTATTATATCAATAAAAATTTGTTTGAGTATAAATCTTAATTAAATATTTGAATTGAAAACTTTGAAAATTACATTTATAGTATTTGAAACTTGGGATTTAATAAACTTATATTTGAAACATAAGTTAATAATAATAAAATTGAGAATTTTAGTTAAGACTAATTAAATAATTATTTTAATTCAGTCAATTCAACACATCAGAGATTATAGAAGAGGAAAGTATGGTAAGAAATGAAGAAGTATCACTAATTATAAATGTAATGCGAATGGTTTGACCCAAATGATGACGATCATGATTTTGATTCAATAGTCCATACCACAACTTGGTGGGGATATACGGTTGTTGTTGATAAATATTTAAAGCTATTTTAAGATTTAAGTCCAACATTATTAAAGGGAATCTGAAGCTTCAATTGAATCAGAAAATTGATTGATGTGAATAGACAAGATATTAGACAACATGATATGTCTGGATGAAAGAAGAGTACTGTTAAGTACATTTATGCCAGATGGAGAAGTAAGAATGTGGTGGCATGGGCAGCGTTAGTACATGATGGGGACATGGAAAAATTTGGTAAATTGAGAGGATTTTGTGAATGTTTTTAGAGAGTGGCTTGTACCCCTATCTGCTCGAAGGTAGATATAGAACAAGTTTAACAAGTTGGTGCAAGGAGAAAAGACATTTATGCAGTATGAAACAGTTTACACCGTACTACCAAGATATGCACCACAACTGATACTAACTGTGAAAAATAAATGCTACATATTTATTTTAGGATTGAAGGAGTCAATTAGGCAATTGTTAGTGCCTTTGAGGATTGATGACTAGTGGAGCGAGCTAAAAGAGCAGAGATTGATTTTCAAGTTATTCAGAAGCAGAAGACTATTCGTAATAGGCATTCAATCCTAATGTGTTTAGTCATCGATGAGTCTCGGGGTCTGGAGTAGGCCCTTTGGTGGTCACATAGGTATTTATTCCTAGTTCCTAGGTTGGTTGTAAGCCCCTCATAATGGGCATTCCTTCTTAAGACTAGTTAACATGTTTACCTCTTAGGTTGGATATAAGCCTTCTGGTATCCCCTTTAACGTTCCTTTATTCTTAATGTAATAGGGAAATTTGGAATTTTGTGAATCCTTGGTTTAGGGGCTCTTTATTCCTCAACTAGTACCGAAGTTTCACCCCCCACCCCCCCCACCTTGTAAAGGGCATGCTTTCTTGATCTAGTCATTCCTCCCTTTCTAAATCATATTGATCCATCAAAATCCTCTTTTAGACATTTTTTTGATAGAATTCTTGGTGAGTCTTTTTTATAATTCTTGTCCTCACTTCAAAATTTAATAAATTAAAGAAGTAAAATTTTAAATTCCAAGCCAATCTCTAAGTTCTTTCTCTTAATTTCTCAAAGAGATTTCTTAGGTTTTCTAAAAGTCAATATGTCTCAAGCATTTATTGCTTAAGACTCCATGTCAGAAAATCCAACTTAACTTGAATTCAACTCTCTAATTCAAGTTCAATTATTTAGCCTGTCTTAAGTATTATTACTTAGAGATCCTTGGTTCTGGTTCGCTAATTTGGTTAAAACCAATATGTGCAATAAACTTGTTCAGTACACTATTGACATCATTTTTTATTGAGGTCTAGTTTTTTCTCTTTAGAAGCCTAAAGTTTAGCCATAGGATTTTCATATTGACTATTCCTAGAGGACTAGAAAATGAACTCTTTCCATTAGAAATTCCAAACCCTTCTTTGCTCAATCTGAAGTTCCACATATTGGTCCTGACCTCTAGCACTTAGTAGGTAGGGTTAATATGAAGGAGTTCAAGTGGAGTCCTCCATAGGATGGTCAGACCTTAGGACTAACCCTGGGTGATCTGGTTTTTGTGGGGCTAACTTACACACACTACATTCTCTCACATACCCTAAACCCTATGACCCCTTAAATTGATTTCCTGACTCCTTTTGGAGAGCTCATGGGGATGACCCTGTACCCCTAGTCTTTAGCTAAGAGGGTTAGAAGCACGGGACCATGGGCAATCTCAGCTCTTCATCCTCATGGGGATGATGAACTTAGGTCATCCATTTTCATGTATTTGAAATGAACGACCACGATCATGCGGCAGAGTGTGCGATAAAGCAGACAATAGATCAGAGCCAACATAGCGCCTACTTGAAAAGCATGGTGAGCGGAGGAGTGACACAGGCACAGTTCCACGAAACCGAGGTTAACGGGGTGCCGCATCGGATAAGTGGAAAATTTTGGGTTTTCCAATTTAATTAAATCCAGAAATATCTAAATAACTTAAAAAATTCATAACTAATTAAATAAAAAAAAAAAGATGTCCTCAACTAAGTGAAGTGAGGAGACTTTAATAAAAATAAACTTTCAATAATTTAACCAATAATTAATTTAGAAATAAATTATAACACAAATCACTTAAAACTCGTAAAAATTTAATTCTTAAGTAAAAAATTTAATGAAATTCAAATATGTTATGCTCTCTATCCAGGGGACTGTTCCTTGATTTTTTTCAAGGACAGAGACAATCATTTAAAATGAAAAAAGCAATTATTTGAAAACAAAATATAAAAATTTTAATAGAAATTAGAAAAATATAAACTCAATTGGAAAGTAAAATGATACAAAACTCAGTAAACTTGTGAATTAAAACTCAATAATCACTTAAAAATCAATGAGGAGTATATTTGTAAAAAATGAAAAATTACACTTTAACCCTTAGTCCCCAAAATTTAATCAAAATTGTAGATCAAACCTTTAAACCCTAATAATTAAACCTAATTAACACATAAAATGAAATGGTCAAGTTAAAATTGAATTCAAACCTAAAGGATGAGCTTAGAGGCAAAATTATAATTATTCAAATAATCATAAAAATCACATGTTATAAGGTGTTTTTAACCTTAATCAACCTAAATATGAGAATTAACAATCAATTAATCATCTAAAACACTTTGAAGAAAATTTGGTAAAATCTATATGCTACTTCAACAAAATCTTAATTAAAATTACATGGGAGTAAATAATATGAAAATGCCTTTTAAGAGTAATTTAAACATGTGGAAATAATAAAATATCAAAAGCCTAATTGCAATTCATTAAAGAAACTAAAAGTAATTAAAGTATAACAAGACACATAATTAAAAGTTATAAATGTATCTTTCTTAACTTATTAATCCTTGTACTTAAAAACTTAAGAAAAAAAATTAAGATTGATAAAACTTGAACTAAAATGATCATCAATTAACAAGATAATAAAAACATAATGAAATCAGATTGAATCAAAAGTAAGCACAAACATAATCTCAATAAAAAAATATATATAATAAAAATAAACCTTAAAAATTTAAAGTTTGAAAATTCAACTTAAAAATCATTAACAAAAAAGACGGCGAAATACTAAAATTTCACATATCGAACTCAACAAAACAAAGTTAATAAGATTGAAAACCCTTAGTTAATCACATAAAAATATTCAATGACAAACATTAAAACATATTAAACAACCACCACCTTGAAATTGAGTAGTTTTGGTCAAGAATGAAAAGTTTATGAATATATCCCTCATGAATTAAAAAGTCAAATCAAATGAAACAAACAAACTAAATCAAAACAAATTAAGACACTTAAGAACCGATAATTAAACTAAATATTGACTAAGGAACCAAACAAACTAAGATTAACCTAAATATAACATAAAATTAATGTCGAACAAACTCTTAAAACACAAGTGAATTTAAATAAAAGATAAGTAAAAGTCACAAAATCATTATTACTTAAAGCGAACCCTAAAAATCCACTAAAACTTAAAACTTAAACCTAACTAAAGCTTAAAACTTAAACCCAATTTTAGACGTCACAAGGCACTAACCCTTTAGACATCATAAGAGTAGATCAGTTTTGTGATGTATTTGTTTGCTCACTAGACGCTTAAGACGAGACAAGAATCTTCTGGTCATATTAGGTTAACTACCTTTTCTGACTAAGTAGATCCAAAACACCAACAACCCCGAGACAACAGAAATCTATGGGCATCATGATCGGGTGTCTTAAATAAAATTTGATTAATTTTTTAACTTCACATTACCCAATTTTAGACGTCACAAGGCACTAAACCTTTAGACATCATAAAAGTAGATCAGTTTTGTGATGTATTTGTTTGCTCACCAGACGCTTAAGACGAGACAAGAATCTTCTGGTCCTATTAGGTTAACTACCTTTCATGACTAAGTAGATCCAAAACACCAACAACCCCGAGACAACAGAAAGCTATGGGCATCATGATTGGGTGTCTTAAATAAAATTTTATTAATTTTTTAACTTCACATCACCCAATTTTAGACGTCACAAGGCACTAACCCTTTAGACATCATAAGAGTAGATCAGTTTTGTGATGTATTTGTTTGCTCACTAGACGCTTAAGACGAGACAAGAATCTTCTGGTCATATTAAGTTAACTACCTTTCCTGACTAAGTAGATCCAAAACACCAACAACCCCGAGACAACAGAAAGCTATGGGCATCATGATCGGTTGTCTTAAATAAAATTTGATTAATTTTTTAACTTCACATCACCCAATTTTAGACGTCACAAGGCACTAACCCTTTAGACATCATAAAAGTAGATCAGTTTTGCTCACTAGACGCTTAAGACGAGTAGATGATTCTCTATTGTACTAGGTTGTGATAGATTTTCTTTACATGTTTCTTGGTTGCTATTACAGTATTAAGATGTGATAACTTTATTTTGTAGAGATGTTGTAGTTAAATTGATTAGATTGCTCTAGTAATTTAGGGTTTACTTTCTGCAATTTTTTTTGTTCTTTCTAGAGTTAGTGTATTTTGTTCGGTTGGCTATCAACGTTTGAAACATCCAAAATAAGAAGAACACTCAAGCAAAGAATAAACCTCAATTAAACCAACAACAATGTGTCGGATAATGTCAATCGACAAGTCTGATGTAGGTCTAGGATTGATACACATTGGTGGTCTTGTTCTTGTGCTTGCTTGATAGGTCTGCCCAAAATTTTAAGTCGGTGTTATGTTGTGCCTTTTGCATGGATTTTCTAGTAGCCTCATTAAGGACTAAATTTTATAGCCAACCCTAACAACTTCAACTTCATTCTTCTAAAATAAATAAAAAACATAAACAAAACCAAAACTTGCACAAAACATTGCATTCACAATCTTAGAAATATCATGCATTAAAAACAACAAAATTGATATTAAATAAAAATGAGCAGTAAGCTTTTTGTGATCTAGGAATAGCCATGAAACAACACCATAGACATATGAAAAATTATATTGCTTATATTCCTTGCCTTCCAGACACTCATACATTGAACAAAAGAGATGGTTTGCCCTGTCTATCGCTTTATGGAAGTGAGTTTTGCCTTTGTATTTCAAGTAGCCATATGAACAGATTCTCTAAGCATTCATCATCAAAGACCTTCATAACATATTACACAGCCTGCTCCGATTCACTCAATACTAAGAGTTAACACAAAATAATAAAACATTTTAGTGTGATGAGTTATAAAATAATTAAAATTTTAAATTGCAAAAACATATTTGCATTAGTCTTAGGAAATTATGTATATCAATGGTACTTAGGCAGCTTGAATTATAATCAAGTTGTAAGACTTACTCCTAAGAAACATCAACCTACCTTATCTTGCATTCAATGAGACCAGTCATACATGAATTTAAATTTGATTAAGTGGCAACACTTTCCAGACAGGGTTATAGGTGCATTGCATGTGTTTGTTTGTGTTTTTTTCTTTCCTTTAGATTAGGTTTTCAAAATTTCACTTCTTTCAGTGAAATTTGTCTTAGCTTTAGGAGTGAGGTTGTTCGTCTAACTACAATGTAAATCCTCCCCTAATATGCTTTCTCACGATTGTATATTAAGAAACATATTTTCTAATAAAATATTAAGAAATATTAAATAATTTTTTCAAAATCATTAAAACCAAATTATATGATAGTTGAGATGTTATTGAGTTTCTCAATATTTTGACATCCACCTTTTCTTCCTTGGGTTCCATTAATAATCGTTCAACTTTTGAGTCTTTCCCATTTGGAATTTCTAATAATCAATAGTAGAAACGTAAACTTGGAATTTATTGAAGACAAAATTACAGCCTTAATCGAGAGTTTTTTAAAGACCATTAGTTGCTCAAAATGTAATTAATAATAGGGGTTTACCCTCATAAAAAGCTTATAACTCAGATTTATTCTAAACCCTATTCAAACTTCAGAATATATAGGAGAAATATTTATCGATTTTAATCATAGACTAGTGCACATATCTAATATTTCTTACTATATTACTTTTGATGATGTGTTTAACTATTTAAATAATTAAATCTTCGAATCTGTATGGTTCTATAAAGACACTACCTGTCATGTGTTGAAAAAAAAACTGACAACCATTGGTGGTCTATAATGCCCAATGGACAGTTGTTGGCAGTGGTCGGTGGCTACAGAGAGTGATAGTTGTTCACTGACCAAATAAAAATATGTTGAGATTTTCATACCTATTTTACACTGATTTTGATGATATTGCATTTTAAAGAAGTGTATTTTTTATGTTTTGTTGCAGGTATGATGAATTATGGTCATTGAAGCAAAAAAAAAACAAAAACGGTGCAATTTGGAGCAAAAACGAGCAAGAAATGAAATTTTGCCCTGTTACCTTTCGAACGCAACTGAAATGGGGCGAAACGGAGTTAAAACAGAGCCAAACGGTGGAGCTGCGCAATCTGCTCGCCGACGGCGCCCAAATAGGCGCCGACGATGAGATTTACCCGAGAAGACCTAAAAATGACAGAAAAGCTCGCCGACAGCGCCCTCGAGCCCGCCGACGGCGTCCTCGACGATTATGGACCGACTTTTGGCGGTTATGGGCCGAAATTCAACGTATTTTGACACTTTTTGAAAGGATTCAATTAACACCTCTTCAAACTTCGTCCCTACACTTTAAAAGAACGAATTTAGGTTAGAAAAAGGGGGTTTTTGTGAGAGGAATGTTAGGAAAAGTGTGGAGAAAGTTTAGGGTTTTTAGAATAGGGGTAAAAATGTAAATTTCTACCCTTTTAGAGAGATTGGAGAGGAGATTTTAAGAGAATTTGTAAGAAGATGTTCTAACATTTCATGGATCAGCAGGAGACTTTGTGGGAGAGATTTTCATCTTTCTTTCAAAGGGAAAAAACTAAGTATTGTGTTCTTTATTATCTTTTGATTTTTGTAAACACTTATCTAGTTTATTTGCTTTGGTTAAATAAAGTTTCCGTTGTGTTTTCTTCGTGCTTTGTGATGGCCTTCCCTTACTCTCTCTTCTTGTTTGGAAATAATGGTATGAGAATATTATACCATTGTTTTCATTTTACTTTTCTTTTGTAATGAGTAGAATTCATGTTTAAGATTTTGCGATGCATGTTAGAAGTGGATTTAATTATCAACGTAATGGTTTTTACTTGCACTTTATTTACATTACAATAAAGATCTGTTGTAGTGTTAAAATTTGTTGTAATTGCATTAAGACTCAAGTGAACTGTGTAATTCTCAACAATTAGAATCACATTCAGTTCCATGAATTGTTAAGTTCATGGGGAGTTGAATGCAAATAAATAGGGAAATATACTTTGATGGGCGTAGAATTGGAGATTTTAGGGCGACGGACTAAAATCCCCAATTCGATCCTATTGTTTGAGTATTGAAGTAGAGATGTTAGCCCTCAGGCGAGGGGAACGTGGGAGCTCCGAAGTGAAAGTCGGTATCCTCCCAACCTAGCCACAGATTCAGTAAACAAGCATATGATTAGTCAATGTTCTTTATGTCTGGACCAAAGGGTAAAGAATATGATTGCTCTGATTCGACACATACAATATTTAATGCATCTCGTTCCTTTACATTATTCAATTCATTACATAAGAATAATAGTTTTTAATATCTCAAAATTCTCCGAACCAATTCATCCAAAAAGAGTTATCTTTAGAATTAATATTTGCATTTAACAGTAGTTATTAGTTGTGTTAAACTTAAGACTTACATTTAGGAGTATCTGTTAGTAAAACCTCTTAAATCGTACTTCTATACTAAGGACTAATAGTAGTAGATTAGAATTTGACTAAGGACCTCTTACCTCGCTTCCTTGTGGGATCGATAAACGAGGCTCCACTAGAGCCCTGTATTACTAGAGCGATACGTATACTTGCGTTTGAAATTGTGACTTTACAAAATCATTATAAATATATAAATCTGTCATAAATTCTTCCATATTAAAAGTTGCATCAAGTTTTTGGCGTCATTGCCGATGGTTTAAATCTTCTAGTAGTGGTGTCAAATTCTTGTACTTTTAGGTATATAAAAAGTCGTTGTCATTCACCCGGTCTTCAACACAGGTGTTAGGCGTAATGACCATATTTAGAATACAACAGTTGCAAGTAGGGATTGCTAAAGACCAATGGTCGATGGCAACAAGAGGTCACGTCAGATGTTGGCTGACAGCAGTGGTCGACGATTATGGAGGTCGATGGTTGTCATTGGGTATTCTCTCCAGAATAGGCTCTGAAATTCTTTTTTCTTTTTCCTCCCTAAAATGAAGAGATGAGGTTTATTTATAGGCTATTAGGGAGAGGGATTTTGGTTATTTGGCGCGTGTAACTTCCCTAAGCACCTGACAAAATAATCCATATTGATCCCCATGATAATATATGATTTTTTAAGGATTTAGATGCCTTAATGACTTTAAAATTGAGAGAGCTTAATGATACCTGAAATTGCTACAAGGCAATCGGTCAATCACACAAATATATGCATCAATCAAGTAATATACGAATTATGAATCTGTGTATGCATCCCACAAAGAATGTTTTCAAAATAATTCTAACATGTTAAGTTCTAAATTATTAAACCACCGAGCTTTGTTTAAAGATGCAATTTATAGATATAAAATTTCTAAAATCCTAATACATAAAGAAGAAAACTAAACTAGGTTTTTTGAAGTTTTTTAGGTTAGTATGGTTTATACTCTTGTGATACCAATCTAATAAGAATAAGAAAAGTATGAAACTATATTATAGTTAATGAGACTTAATCATGCAGTGTTTCCCAAGAATCTTCTAGTCCTCTGTCTATGTTGTAATTTCCTAATAACAATATGTTTATCCCATTATACTATTATGTGTTAACCTACTCATATTTCTAAGCGACGGTTAGAAATCCTAGATCACAAGAGCTTTTAACATTCTAATGGGTTAGATTCGAAGTAAGTTATGGCAAAAAAATTAATACGATAATATATGACATCCAACCATGCAAAATATGTCCAAGGAACGAAATCTATTGGAGAAAACACCAAGAAAACCACCACATGTCTTACATCACAGGATTATCAAAATGAGATTATATATAATGCATGAGGAAAGAAAATACAGAAATTGTTATTGCTGGCATAAAAAAAAAATTCATGAAGTACAAAAAACTCAAACCTGAGCCAATTGGTCCTTGCAATATATTGTGATACTCTCTGTTCAATACAAGCTTAAGTAGATCTCTCTTATACAAGTGCACTCAATCTATCCTCACCCATCTCCAAACTCACAAGAAAATCTTTCTTGAGGAAAATTATTGGAGAAATCTTAAGATTGACAAAAATCCACTAAAACATGAAGAGAAGCGATCTCCAAGACCAACACGTGAAGGGAAGATAAGGGAAGAATAGCTAATGTTGATTGCAATGTTCCCATGGATCATGAGGAGTATTGTTAGATGGATGACAAGGACGACGTCAATCATATAATAGTGTTGGATGACATAATTTAATGCTGCGTGCTCTCAAGTTACCATGTTCATGTGCATGCTAGGTAGTAGTCGAGCATAATAGATAAAGAAGTGTCAAGATTTTACATCCAAGTTGAGCGCCCTGCTGGGGAAGTTCATGGGTTGTCCCTTAGCCTCGATCGATCAAGCATCACCAACCTTTACGGTGTAGTACCTAAAGACCCCATTATAATCAGGGCCCTCATTCATGAACTCGATGAACGAATCCTCGATGCACCCAACTCAGCCATATACACCATTGACTGTCTCCCAATTAAACGTAGTTCAACAGCCTCCGACGAACACTATGTTGTTCCTAGGCTGTCTAGCATTTGCCATGAATTCTCGGATGACAAATATGACCGTGGGATCAGGATCTCGCACCAGCTCTATCCAGCCCCTTCTCATGAGGGTGGCGGCTATATGACTCCCAGACTTAGAGAAGCCTTGCTCGGGGATGATATCTCAGTTGCGATAACATTCTACATGCCCCTATGTGGCCTCTCGATTCATGAATCAGGACGCATCAAACCCTTCTGGTGAGACTGTCCTCATTTCTCTTCTTGAAGGCATAGTCACAAAATAAGGAGAGAATTTTCTAAGGAAAAGGGAAAATCTAGTAGGGCTTCACAGCGAAAATCAACGCGTACGAACTTGTAAGGTTATGTCACTTATTTATAGACAATCAAGTGCCGCGATGATACACAGTGTCACGATGCTACTCACCGCCCTACGATACTATACTCGACGCTGTGATGATAAACACGGATACTAAATCATTTGGGTTGGCCTTGAATGCCCTTTTAGATAATATGTCGCGCTGCCACCGCTCGGGGGTCAAGGCGCTCCACCGCTTGTGGCACCAAGGCGTTACGACCATATTGAGCTTGCTTGACTGCGAGCTTTAGATATCTCCAATATGCATCAAATCACATGCAAAGCCACAGCGCTTGCCCTAATTTGGCAGTATGCTTCTAGCTTGGCTAGTTGTGCGCGTGTAATCCCAAGAACAACAACTTCAGAAAAACTGACGCAAACAGAAAGTTAATTATAAATTAATGACTCATTATTCCNAATCTCATCATTTATCGTACAAAAGTCTTATAAACTTACTGATTGATTGAAATATATGTGGCCAGATCCTTTGAGATGGCATAGATTTGGCCGGTCGCATGGCGGAAGTACTTATTTCCTTCTTCTCCAAATTTCCAAAACTCCGGCTCATGATATTTCACATTCCTATGAATAATGTACACAAACTAGTGAGANCATTATTTAAGCAGAAAACTTAATTACAACAAATCTTCTCACTCAAAAACTCAGAATACTATCATAGACTCATAGGTTGGGAGATCAAGCAACTCTTATAAAATCTAAGAAGCTTCTCCCTTTATTACAAATTACTCTTGAAACTTTCTACCGAAGACAACATAAAAATGTTTATTGGCTCTAAACACTTAAATAATAAATAAATAAATAAATAAATAAGTCAAAGCAGTTGTCTTCGGTAAAATCCCTACATTTATTGTCGCATTTTTTAGCGATTATTGCGTGCGGAGAGCGCACGTACAGCTGCGTGCGCTCTTCGGTCACAGTTGCATCCCACTGTCACACAACCGCGATGTGCGGCTGTGATCGGAGAGCGCACGCACGCAGCTCTGCGTGCGCTCTCCGCACGCAATAATTAGACTTTTGCGTCTTGTGGCATTATCTAGTACTACAAGTTAGGGTCTTTTACATGCATAACACCCAATTCCATTGCATTTACATATCAAACACCTAATTTTACATTTTATATTTATATCATCAAAATTTTCATGACAAAAAAGAAAAAAAAAACACCATTTTAACTATTAAAAAGCCAAAAACACTTTTTCATGCACAGGTAAGGTGATATGTATGTAAAAAATTGAAAATTGAACGTTAGATGTCGGAATACATAGGAATTGAGTGGCATTTGTGTAAATCTTCCTAAATCTATTTATCCAATTCATATTCTTATCAAAAAATTGTATTTCCTATGCTCCTATGGAAGTAGAAAAAATAATTAAAAAAAGATGAAAGAGATCTGCAAATTAAAAAAAACAAAGAAACTATTTATACAAATACAATATCATTGTGATGTACAAGAAGATCTAGAAGCTCATATGGAGTAGATAACTAAGAAAATAATAACTCCCCCATATAATTAGTATTTGTTTTTCATATTTCTAATGAAGCAAAAGACAAATTGTAATAAAATCTAGATCTAAAAATACAAGAATTATTATTATTAGAAATTAGCAAGCATCACTTGAGCATGTTCAAATGAGATGAGATGAGATGGATCATTCACATTATACATAAGATTGTGAGAAATACAATATAAGGGGCATTTATATACATATCACACAAATCTTAAATATTTACATATCTAATATAATTACATGCACAGCACTCAATTTTTTAACTTCACGTAAAAATTACTAAAACAACCTCAAAATAAAATGCATGTTTTCATGTATAATTTTAGGACACTAAAATGTTATGAAGATAAAAATAAAAGTATGGGTGTTAGATATATAAAAACATGAGAATTATTGTGTAGTATGCATGTAAATTTCCCAAATAAAAAACATCAGTGCAATTTCCAAGAGTATATATAGGAGCCTTTCCCCTTAAAGCAGGGAGCTGTGCTCGTAGTTTAAATGCACTCAAGTAGAAAAGTAAGGAATTATATTTTCTACCAGAATGCAAATTTTAGTAGTGACAAAGCAAATTACATTTCTTTAATCTAAACATAAGTGATTTAAACTCAGATCCTAAAATAACCAAAAAGCCGTTTCTTCGAGTTGATAATTCATTAAATAGCTAGATAATGACTTTGCAATCTGAAAATATTAAATATACAAGTTGGATCTTTTGATGAACATAAAAATCGTATGTATTTGTATATCAACCTACATGTTTGTAAAATCTACAAGATGTATACAAATTTGAGCAACCACTATTCTTTTAAAAGCTAGATGATATAGAATGGTGATTTTCATACCTTGCCTACTAGAATTTGATGATTTTTAGACTCCGTTGCGGCTTCCGAATCAATCTCGTTTTGTTATCACTTGAAGATATAAAAAACATTAACTACTGAGAAACCGCAGCTTAACCTTGAGGCAACGACCGGCTTTTACGAAAAAAAATGACAAAATGATGATGAACTGATAAAATGAGACGGTGAAGTGAACTCATAAGAATATACTCCATACAGCTCCATCTCCTTCCCCACATCTCGAATGCACATCTTGGATCCTCTCCACTGACTTGCAAATTCCACTGCAATTCCAATCAAACGATGCAATGCATACGTTCCCTGCTTGGGCCTTCCATTCACAATCTGAAAGAAAGGCAAATGAAAACAATAATAAATTTTACATTGCAAATTGGTGCAAGATTACAAGAGTGTTAATATGATGCAAGGAATAATTGTATGATAGATCTTGTAGGAATGGCAGCTATTGAAATATAGGGTAGTGGAAGTCAGATTTAAGAGATTTGAACATTTAGAAAAAACATATTTGACAAAGTTCCAAGAGAAGTACTTTGGAGAGCTCTAGAAAAGAAATTTAGGTATCGTCTTTAAGCCCTTATCTTTTTGCCTTAGTTATGGATGTCCATAATGGACATTTATTTAAGGATGTACTTTGGGGTATGCTTTTCGCTGATGATATCCTTCTTGAGGATAAGACTTGAGAAAAAAGTCAGGAAAAATTAGAATTACGGAGGTCAACTTTAAAATCTAAAAGCTTTCATTTGAATAGATCTAAAACTAAATACCTGGAATGCAAGTTTAGTAGTAGTAGGTCTACTAACGGGGTTATAACCATAATTGATCGAGTCATTAAATAGAGTGAACATGTTAGATATCTCAGGTTTATTGTTCAAAGTAATGGTGATATAGATGAGGATGTTATTAGTAGAATTCAAATTGGACGGATGAAGTGGATGAGTGCAACAGACTTATTGTGAGATAGAAAAGTAACTCTTAGACTTAAAAGGAAAATTATATAAGATGGTGGTGAGACCTGCAATGCTTTATGACGTAGAATGTTGGGCTATAAAAGAGAAGCATAAAACTAAATAAAGTGTTGCAGAGATGAGAATGCTTAGGTAGATGAGTGGCTTTACACTTAGAGACAAAATGTGAAATGATCGTATCCGTGAAAGGGTTGGTGTAGCTCTAGTGGTAGACAAGATTGGAGAGACAAAATGTGAAACGATCGTCTTAAATGGCTTGGTCACATTAAATTTCAACCATTTGATGACACAATTAGAAGAGTAGACGTTTTAGATTTGACTTATGTTAAGAAGGGTAGAGGGAGACATAAAAAGACTGGGGCATGTTGTATAAAAATTGATCTTGATTTACTAGAACTAAATAAAAATATGACACTCAATAGGACATAATGGAGTAAAAAATTCATGTAACCGGCCACACTTAGTGGGATAAAGGCTTGTCCTCGTTGCTGTTGTTGAGCATTTATAAAAAAAAGTAGAAAATATATAATCAATATGATTGATAGAAAAACTTACCGTGGAAGAATAATGAATTAAAGCAATATTGATAAAAGTTGTAGTAAAATACTTGCACTGAAAATTTAGATCCAACATCTCAAATAAATGCTTAACAAAAATGAATGATAATGATGATTTTTGAAGAGAAACTGAAACAGTAGGGATAATTCTAATGATAATGATGATAATAAAAGAGTGCAGTTTTAACATGAAACTTGAACAAGGTATATTTTAAATTGAGTTCAGAAAAAAATGCACACAGAATATTTAATTGTACTTATTTAATTCACCCCAGCTTCAATTTTTCCAAAGTTAGGGTTTACATTGAAATGCAGAATATTTAATTCCATGTAACTGTAAATGAAATAAAAGACAGTCGTAAGAGGAGAACTGGATAAGTTTTATTCAAGTAAAAAATACTAGGGGCATTTACATACATACAA
>JXCR01148750.1:25055-36977 GCA_002079205.1 Phalaenopsis hybrid cultivar | reverse complement strand
ATATATATATATATATATATATATATATATATACATACATATATATATATATATATACATACATATATATATATATATACATATATATATATGTACATATATATATGTACATATATATATACATAGTTACACAATAACAAATTAGACAAAGCAAAAAGTATTATACTAAGTTAAAAGTATAGAGTAACATATAATATATTAACATCATAACCTATTAATATGTTAAAATGTAACATATATACATTCTAATGTAAAAACGTATTAAATTATTTTAAATAAGAACATCAAACTAAGAGTTAAAAATACAATAATTCAAAATAAATTTGATAGACTTGGTCTCTCTCAACTGTTGCAATCATCCATTATAACAAAAACATAACGGGCCGAATATGTTAAAACTTATCAATTCAAAAGTATCCATCACTCTTATCACTTAATAAGGCTTCATTACAATTATCAACATAATAATTTATTTTCTTCTCTCACCTCATCTTAATTGCATTAATATTCTCTAATTCCTCCTTATCTTAAATCTCAATTATCTTTCCTTTATTTAATCAACATTAATTAATATAATCAAACTGAAAAAATGAGAGATGATTTGTCCAAAAACTTTGGTTTTGGTTTTGGTTATTTTATCAAGCTAGTATTCATGAATTCTTTTTTATTAAAATTAGCATTGACTATTCTTTTTTATAATATTTGGTTTGAATTTTAATTAGTTATGATTTTAGTGGGATTGAATTTGATTTCTAAATGTGTTTGATCATAGCTTTGGCATCCTATTTCTATAAATATGTATTTTGGATAGGGGTGTAGCTCGTGTTCAGCTCGTTTATATTTTGAGCTCAAAAGTGTATTTGTGTTTGACCCGTTTGCTTAGGGAGCCGAACATGAGCCGTTCACGAACAAAGAGCTGTTTCGACAATCCTAATCACGTAGTCATAAGATGTTAAGGATTGAGACAATATTTAAAAATTGTTGTTTATATTAAAACATCATTTGAATCCAATTTAATAATTTTTATTATATTTTCTTAATTAATACTTTTAATTGATATTAATCTTTGTAGCCTTGTAGTCAATTATTTTTTNAACAAATATTTGTTCGTGTTGTTCGTGTTCGGCTCGTTAACTTAGCGAATGAGCCGAACACGAACTTCTTAACGAGCGGAACGCGGGCTGTTCGCGAACAACGACCCATTTTCACATCCCTAATTTTGGATTGTGTTTTGAAACACTTTATGAATTTAAATTAAAGCCACAATTTATTCTAGCTACCATAGATTCCAGCTTCTACTCAAAGCCCATATTAGGAAGAGGTTTGTTAATTACAGGATTAATGGGCCCCGATCAGGCTTTTAGGTTAACCGAGTTTAGGCTTCTGCTCAAAAGCCCATTTATTTCTTTTTTTAATCAAGTTCGAACAAGGTTTGAACATGGTTTGAGTTTTAATCTCGTTTAAAATCTGTTAAACTTGTTGATCAATTTTAATATCAAGTTTAATTCGTAATCAAGCTTTAGTGCAGTCAAGGCTATGTTTAGAGCGAATATGAGTTAAATACAATCATATTATTAAGATGCTGACTGATTTGATGAATAAGGAATATAATGTAAAAAGAAATGTAGTGTAAAAGCAATGTATCGTATTTGGTATATTTTGAAGTTGTTTTGTTCATGGGAAAATGAATGTAAGACTTTATATTTTCTTGTTTGGTTTGAAAAAAAATAAAATCGGCAAAAAATATGTTGTTAGAGTCGTTGGCGGCCTACTGCTACGATTGGTGGTGGAGGGAGGTTGGCGGTGGGTTGGTTGTCAGCGGTCTGTTGCATCGACAAAGGGCTGGAGTGTTGGAGGCTGGCAATGGGAGCGGAAGTGGTGGTAGGCAGTCAACAGGCTAGGGTGGCAGCAGCCGATGGTTGGAAGGCAACACTTTACACGAAGCACTGTGTTTGAAATTTGGATGAATCCAAAGAATTCCAAATAATTTGAAATTGAGTTAGAGAATGAAATCCAAAAGTTTTATAATGTTATATTGAATTTTTTTCTCTTTTGCTCAAACACCAAGATTTCCAAAATCTTGCGAAAAAAATGCAGTGCACTCTTTTAGCTGCTAGTCAAACAGCCTCTAAATATAAATGAGATTTTTTTTAAAATCAAAATTGATACATACTACTCAATATTATTTTTTGTGCAACAACAAACTTACTGAATATGTTATATTTAACTGTTTAGATTGTGTCTTTTTTATGGTTAGAAGACTAGTGTAAGAAAACACAAAAAAGACCACTACATTATGTTTCTGAAAGATGCTCTTATCCTTGCTAACTGTTAAATCCAGATATGTTATGTGAATTATATGCAAGATATAGAGTGTTAGATAAATGAGTGTACCAGAGAGGGAGATTGAGACAAAGAGTGTGTGTGTGTGCACAGTAACACAAGTGTTCTGATAGAGTGAATTTAGTACTTCTTTATTGGAGAAGTGACCACTTATTTATAGATTAAGTATAAAATTACATGTTTGTCCCTATTTTAATAAAGACGTACTAAATTCACTTTATTGGAGAAGTGACGTACTAAATTCATCTAGTATAAAATTACATGTTTGTCCCTATTTTAATAAAGACGCTACAAGTTATTATGACACCTTATATTTGTAACTGACTCGACACCATTTCATATTCATAACTAATATTAGCATTGTTTTGTATTCATAGTTAATTGAATAGGGGCATGTGATGACTCGACTATCATTCAGTCGATTGAAAATTTTTGGTCGGCCGACAGACATTCGGTATATAGAAAGGTCGTCGGTTGGCTCTATCAAGGGAATCCTGAGACGTTTGGTCGGTAAACAGACATTTGAACTGCCATAACACTAGAAGAAAAGTGTTAAAGCTTTAAATCAATGACGCATGGTGTTAGTAATGATCAAATATGATGAGAGAATAAAGAGGAATACAATAGTTTCTCTCTACCAAGAACGCATTGCCCTTCAGTGAAAGTGGTGTCATATACATGTTAATGTTTATTTGAAATGAATCGGCCTTGATCCCCTTATCAAATCAACCTCCAATTTATTTTTTTTTTGTTTCATGCTTGCTTTAGAGGTGTGCTGAAGGCTTTGATGAAAGTGAAAATATAGCTCTTAATTCCTTGAATGTAGCTAGCTTAAATGAGTGACCATTTAATAGTTTCCTTGCAATGTTGTGTGATGTGTTAAGTGACATGTACTCGTTGTCTAAGCATTGTAGTTCCCATGTTGCTTATAATTCATTAAATTTCTTGATTAGCATTCACTAAAGTATTCTTACTTTGCCTGTCGACACTATTTTGGTTTGGGATGTTGCCCGTAAGAAGTTGTTGGTCATCGGAATCGAAATTTCGTCTCCAGCTTTAGAAGGACATTTTAATGTTTAGAAAAATATGAAATCAAACTGACCCCATATTTTTTATAGTTTAAATGAAAGAGTGATGTACCTCAAACCTTGTATCTATCCCGAAGGAAGATAAGACTTGAGGATGAGGCTTGATCAAATAAACTAAGAAATGTATGACGTCCGTTTGGTATGCGAAACCGTTTTATTTGTCTTCAATTTCCCCTGTTTAATATGAAGAATTAAATAGGGTTTATATTAAGCTTGGTTTGAAAAAAAGCTTCCTATAAGGGCAAGCCCCTATAGTTAATTACATCTTAAATGACTGAAGTCATCTAAGAAAACTCTCAATAAAATCAGGAAATATTATCTTCAAGGAATTCAAAAGAAAGGAATTTTTAATGAAATCAAACAAAGAGGTGTGAAAGGGGAATGATTCAAATTTGGAACATTTGTAGAATTCAAAGGAGGAAGAACTAGGGGATGCATGGATCCAGAGGAGAACCTCGGTGACTTCCTAGTCTATCCTATTATTTAGCTTCAATTTAGATGACTCAGTGCTGACTCGGCCCGCGGTTTATGTCTCGAAGCGCTGTCCGACATCATCTTAACCGTCCATCTGATACACGCTTGATAGAACGACGCTCCATCATCTTCCCCAAATAGACTAAACCGAGAACCGTCCATCTTCAAGGCTTGATATCTCTCTCATTTCTCAACTAAATTAAGTGAATTTTTTTCAAATGCTCGTCTAGACTAGAGGAACATGTCCATACGGTTAAGATGCCATGAAATCAACTCAAAGTAAATGGAGAATCTAAATAGGCTCGTGATGAAAAGGAGTTCAATACCTTTGCTCTGAGAATGGAAGCTTCAATCAGAGGTGCTTGGCATGTTTGTTGGAGACCAAGGAGGCTAGGGATTGAGCCTCTTCCTGTGGTGTAAGGTGTAGGTATGAATTCGACGCCCGATTTCAGGTGTTGATCTAGAGCTATGTTAGGGGCTCTGTGGAAGGGGGACTTGATGGGGCTATGTCTTCTTTCAGTGTTGTGAAGGTCTGGGTACAAGTAATTGAAGTTTGGTGGATTGCAGGAGGGTAATGAGCTATATCCTGATTTTAAGTAGAAGTTTAAGCTTAAAATTGAGCTTCCACAGTGGGAATCAGTGGGGCAAAGTGGTTGGCTTGCACTGAGGAGGTATCAAAGAAGCTCTGTTAGTGATTTAGGAAGCTCTCTATGAGAAAATTTCAGCACTCCTCCCATGGGCGTGGAGGTGAGCTTTTAATAAAAATGGGCTTGGGGTGGCTGTCATGGCCAATGTTTGGGTGCAATGTGATGCTTAGGTGGAGGGCAGAGGGGCTCAACAATTTAAAATGGGTGAGCTGGCCTCTTGGTTTGAATTGGGTGAAGTTTAAGAGAGGGTGGCCCTCAGTTTTGGCTTCTCTGGCAACTAGGCTGGCCGGCCGTGGTAGGGGGAGGTGACTAGGAGCTCAGGGAACCCAGGGGAATATGTCACAGCAATTATGACTAATGGCTGTGGAGTCATTAATTTTGACATGAAATCCCTTGATTTAAGGGACCATTGGTTCATGGCTTAGCTTAGGTGGTTAGGTGAGTTTTGGCTAAGCCTTAGAGTCCAACTAATGGCTGTGGTGGAGTTAATTTGATGGCTTTGGTTAGGCTACATTTAGTGCATGGGTCCAAGTGGGTGCAAATGACCAAAACTTGGGTTTGGGTCAGGCTAACCATGTCTTTGAGCCCAATTGATTGATTCACTTGATTTAAATGATTGTAATGAACATTTTTGGTGAAGGGTTGAAGGGATTTTGAGTTCAATTGGAGTGTCAATTTGAAGGAATTTGAAGATTGGCCATTTTGGGCATGTTGGGCTAACCTTGGGTCTAGATTGGGCTAAACTTGATCTAAGTCCAAATTCATGGTTAAAAATGGTCAATAGGAACCTCATGAAGAGTTTTTAACATAAATTGGGTGCCAATTTTTGGGTTAAGACATTCAATTTGATGAGAATTGGGGACAGCCAATTTAGGGCAATTTGGGGATTTTGGGCTTAAGTTGAAATTAAATGAAATTGAGACTTCACCAAGGCTAATTGATGGTAAATTTTGATGTGTAGGTATGTTATAAAGAGTTTTAAACATAAACCATGGCCAATTGAGGGGGTTATGGATTCAATTTGGTGAGATTAGGTCATGTGTCCAAAATTGGGGTTTGACCTAAATCAAAAATTGGGCTCAAAGCATGGGCCAATTGAGTTTGTATTTGGTTTATTTTGGTCATATTGAATGTTAATTTGAGTTTGGGAATGAAATTGGGGGAGATTGGGATCAAATTGATGGACATTTGAGTTGAATTTGGGGAAATTTGGGCCTTTAAAGGCAAATGCGGGGGTCTTGGTCAAAGATGGTCAAATTGGCAAAATTGGGTCATGTGGTAGTTGAGAAAAATGGAATTGAGAATATTTGAGATATTTCAGGAATTTTTGGGATTTTCTTGGAATTTTGAAATTTTGGGCTAAGGAAGGGCAATTTGGTAATTTGGTCATTTTTGGTGATTTTGGGTAATTTGGGTGTTTTAAAAAGGTTTGAAATGATTTTTGAACAAGTTTGGGTATTTTGGATAAATTTGAGAATTTTGACCAAATTTAGGGTTTCAAGGGTACTTAGGTAATTTGTGGGAGTTTAGGGGCAAAAGGCTAGGCTGAGTATTTTGGGTAAAATTGGAGAACTAACCACCAAAAGTAAGCCATGGACCAATGGAATCCCCATTTGGGTTCTCTATGTACTGGTCTTAGCTAAACCCTAGCCTTGGGCTAGTAAGTTTAGGGGACCATCTACATGAGTTTCCCAAAAGTATCAAGGGATAAAAGTCAAGAAATTTTGGTTTGTGCTTGTGAGTGGTTGTGAGTGAGGTGATTGCTGTTGAGTGCCTTAGCTTTAGACCAACACCTAGGGTCAACCCTAAGGTTCAACAGTACTATAGGAAATCTTTTTGAGCTCCCCCACAGTGACCCCACTAAGTGCTAGAGGTTAGGACCAGTATGTAGAACTTCAAGTTGAGTAAAGAGGATTTTAGAATTTCTATTGGTGAGGGTTATCTTTCTATTTTTCTAGGAATAGTCAACAGGAAGTCGTATGGTTAGACTTTAGGCTACTAAAGAGGAACACTAGACCTCAACTAAAAATGAGGTCAACATTGCCTATGGAATACTCAAATTACTTCATAAAAGCATTGATAGCCTTATTCATAGTATGTTGTTCTTCTTTAGGTTGGATAAGGTCTCATATGAGCATAATATTTTCTAAATTAAATATAAGCAAAAAAATATGCTCAAGATAGTCCTCTAAGTAAGTCCCCTATCATAGATCAAGCATTAGGATTTTGATGAGTTTTGGCAAAGAATCTCTGGAAGTGTTCTTTAAGTGACTATCTCTCATTTTCATAATTTTTAGAGTGACAAGAAAAATATTTGATAATTCATCAATAATTAATAAATTATTTAGCAAATAATTAGGCGACATGAGTATATTTATGAATAATTCCCTCTAAAAGAGAGTAAAATTAGGTTCAGGTTTGACCCTTTGATGTAAGAAGGAAGACCAATCAAAGATCTGTCAGAATTTTGTTGATTATGAACAATAGTTTTATAATGATCTCAATGCTCATAATGATCAGTAAAGCTTGAAAGTGCATATGGAAGTTGGTGGCATGCCCCGCCATTCCTGAGTTCGTCATTTGCGCTTCATCGTCCTCGTCACTGTTGTTGTCACTGTGGAGTCGCCAATTGTTTTCCGTTGTATAGCCTCTTTCTTCAAAGTACTTCATCTCTCTGATTGTATGGATGATCTGAAGAGAGAACATATTGAAGGGTTAGAATATACAATGACAGGAACAAACAAAAAAAAATATGTGTGGAAGCTTTCGTGAGGTAGACTTTGTGTAGATAACTCTAATATGTATGTCCAAGGTAATATCGGCTTAAGATACATTGGGGGCATACTCGTGAAGTAGACATGACGAAAGTAAACCTAAAACCAGTTATTCAGGTCATTGTACATGTTCTGGGGTTCACTTCTTCTATAAGGGTAAGATCCTATAGTTAATTACATCTTAAGAAACCGGGGATACTTAAGAAAACTCTCAATTAAGGTGGTAACTAGTTCTCAGAAAATTTGATGTCATTTTCAAGGAAAGAAATTTCAAGGTTCTATTCTAAGGTGAATGGATGCTTGTTGGCTCAAAAGAGTTTTATCAAGATTCTGAATTATCCTATGGTTTTTTGTTGTTGTCAATGGTTTAGTTGAGGTTCATTCTTTGCTTTGAGTTTGAATGTTCATCCTTGCAAATCAAAGTTAGCACACTCTAATAACATGCAAAGTAAATCTAAGGAGACGTCCACCTTTTTTCTTCAACAGCCCTGCAAAACAAAGTTAGCATAAAATATGTTTTAATTTGATTGGTTGTTTTTTTTTAGGATAACATTGTCAAGATGCGCAAAACATTCTTTCATCCCACGGTTGTAGGGTTTCTTGATCTACTTAGTCCGAGAGGCGATCAAACTTACTCGACAAAAAAATTCCTGTAAGCAACCATGGGTTGCAACGTCCAATAAATCTTCATAGTCCCGGGTAGCAGGGTTCAAGTCGTGTTCAACGATCTTTGTTCATTAAGGTTTCATTTAAGTTTTAATGCCTTATTTAGATTTTAGGTGTTGAAAATTTTAGGTTGCTTAACGCTTATTAGCTTATTATATTTTTTTTTATTATTTTGTGTTTAGTTCTTGATGTTTGAAATGACTCGGTAAAGATCTCATGATTTTGTCATCCCAGTGTCATTGTGGTTTGTGCTTTGATTAATCATAAGTGATTAGAAGATATTTTGTTTGTAGTCATGTATTGCCTCCTCCAAAATATCTTCACAAATCAGGTTGCCTTTTATGGTTAATGTTTAAGTTTTAGTGGCTTTTAGGGTGGATTTTTTGTTGTGTCTTTTATGTTTGTTGGTTCCTTGGTCCAAATTGTCCCCGACTGGGGCTAAGTGTGTTTTTTTTCTCGAATGAGAAGTCAAACACTCCTTAACCTCGAGTCACCTGGGTTTAAGTTGAATTTAGATTAGCCTGGGTTAGGTCAGATGGATTCAAAGTGAATTTCTAGCTAATCTGAGTTAGCTCGGGTTCACCTTGGGTCAACTTCAAATTGGTTTAAGCAACCAGAGTTTAACAGGATTGACACATGTTGGCTTAGTTTAACTAGGGTCAAGCTAACCTTAGCTAATTTGGATTAACTCAAGGTTGAATTTAGTTGATCCAAATCGGGTTGACTTAAATTTGAGCTATCCAGGTTAAGCTGGGTTGACCAGAGTTAAGCCTCCTCTATTGGGTCAAATCTAACTTGAGTTAGAATCAGATGAATTCTAAGTCAATTTAGATTTGATTTATCTTTTAATCAATATGAGGCTAAGTTGAGTTAGACTTGAGTTGATAAACTCAATTCAAATTGAACTTAAGTTAAATTTGAAGTTGATTTGCTGATTGGGTTTACTTGAGTTAAGTCCGATTGACCCGAGGTATTCAGGTTGATTCAGGTTAATCTGAGTTAAGTCAGGTTGACTCAAAGGTTTAGTTAATTTGGGTTAACCCGAGTTAGGTCGGGTTAAATCGGTGAATCAGTTGATTTTGGTTAACCTGGGTTAGGTCAGGTTGACTGGTGAATCAGTTGACTTGGGCTAACCCGAGTTAGGTCGAGTTATCCCAATATTTCAGTTGATTTGGGTTAACCTGAGTTAGGTCGGGTTGACTTAGTGAATCAGTTGATTTGGGTTAACTAGAGGTGATTCAGTTGATTTGGGTTAACCAGGTGAACCAGTTGATTTGGGTGAACCTGATTTAGGTCGGGTTGACCCATGATTCAGTTGAATCGGGTTAACCTGAGTTAGGCCAGGTTGACCCGGTGATTCACTTGATTTGGGTTAACTCAAGTTAGGCCAGGTTTACCCAGTGAATTAGTTGATTTGGCTTAACCCGAGTTGGGTCGGATTGACCCGGTAATTTAGCTGATTTGAGTTAACCCGAGTTAAGTGGGGTTGACCCGGTGATTCAGTTGATTTGGGTTAACCCGAGTTTGGTCAGTTGAACCGGTGAATCAGTTGATTTGGGTTAACCAGAGTTAGGTAGGGTTGACTCGGTGATTTAGTTAATTTGGGTTTACCCAAGTTAGGTTGGGTTGACCTGATGATTCTGTTGTGATTCTGTTTATTTGCGTTAACTCAAGTTAGGTCGTGTTGATCCGTTGATTCAGTTAATTTGGTTTGAGTTGGGTTAGACCAAAAGCAAATTGTAGTTACANTTTTTCCTTGATTTCTATCGAGAGTATTCTTAGGTAACTTCAATTATCTAAGATGTAATTAACTATAGGGGCTTGCCCTTATAGGAAGCTTTTCCCAAACCCAGCATAATATAAACCCTATTTAATTCCTTATATTAAATAGGGGAATTTGTCGGCCAATATATTGGTTTTGCAGACCAAACGGATGTCATAACTTTCTTTAGTTTATTTGATCGAGCCTCACCCTCAATTCTTGTGTTCATCCTTCGGGATAGATATAGGGTTTGAGGTAAAGCGCTCTTTCATTTAAACTATGAAAATTATGGGGTCAGTTTGACTTCATCTTTTTCAAAATTAAAATTTTTTAAAAAAATGTCCTTCCGAAGCAGACAACGGGATTTCAATTCCGATGACCTACAGCTTCTTACGGGCAAACCCTACACCAAAAATAGTGCCGACACTAATAAATTGAGATCATTTTTTTATACAATAAGCCAAGTCTTCCTAGGTCTACCTCTACCTTTCTTAACATAAATCGATTCTAAAACATCAAGTTCGTAATCGGATCATCAGATGGTCGACGTTTGATGTGACCAGACCATCTAAGACGATTTCCTCTAATTTTGTCCGTCATTGGAGCTACATCAACCCTATCTAGGATTTATTCTTTTCACTTTTTGTCTCTAAGTGTAAAACCACTCATCTCGTCAACAATTAACTTAGTATTATGCTTCTCTTTTAAAAGCCAACATTTAGCGCCACCACCATCTATAAAATTTTCCTTTCAGTCTAAGCGGCACTTTTCTATCACACAAAAAGAACGAAGCATTCCTCTAATTCAACCAACCAACTTGAATTCTACTATTAACATCCCCATCTATATCACCATCCCTTTGAAGAACAAACCCAAGATATCTAAATCGTTCATACCTTTTAATAATTTGATCACCCAAAGTTACACTTCTGTCACTAGAGCTACTACTACTAAAATTATATTGACCAACCTCATGTGCTTAATAATTCCATCGCATATAGACGGGGTCGAACTTGTGACCCCAGGAGTCTTACAAACTGTGTCAACCAAAACTAGTCACTGTTAATATATATATATATATATATAAAACAAATTTTCAGAAAGCACGAATATATCATAAATGGGGAAAATAATATTACACACGACCAAAGCTTGCTCTGCTTCCTTAGTAAGGAATCCAATTAGTTTGAACTCATGTTCCCTTGATGAGATTTTGGTTGCCTATTTATAGTTCTAAGAGAGTGACAATGTGGCTGAGTTAGTACTTAACCAAATCACAGCCATCTCTTACAATTACTCTTTTGGCAACATGAACCCTTGTATTTTTTTTGGGGCATGCCTATAGTTTCATGTTCTAACATTTAAATCTTTATATTATTTACACAATATACTCATCTAAAAAAAAACATCAAAAGTACTAATGATATTACTCATGTAACATAAAATATATATATTTCATTGTATATATTTTGATGTGGTTTTGACACTAGGATGTTATGCAAGTATATATAAAGATTTAGAAATGTGTATGTAAATACATATATAATTTATTGTTTGTATGTGATTCTCTCTTAAATTTTTACATTTTTTAATTGGTCGTGTTAAGTATCATCACAATCAAATCTTTCAAATTCCAAAAAGTAACAGCAACCGCTAATATAACAACAATTAGAAGCAATTTCAACTGTTCACATATAATCAACATAATCTCTGCTACGTGATGGAAAATTCACAATTATAGAAAAGTGATTTGTTGTCTTAGCACTGTATAAAAATTCAGTANCTTAGTGGTGAGCTTAAGTTGAAATCCACTTGTTAAAAGAGGATTAGAAAAATCAATATAATCAAACTCTTTGCACCACAAGTCCAATTAGGACTAAAAATTTGGCTAAGTGTTCTCAATAACACTAATTTGCCCTCTAGAACGTCTTCACCCACATAATTTCAAATTANAAGTCATTTGACTTAAATTTGACAAATTATGAAAGTTTGGACCCTCAGGGGCAAAATTGTAAGTTTAAATATTTTGGCCTTAATGAACATTTAGGCTTAAACAAAATGGGAAATGGGTAATTTCTGATATTAATTTACTCATTTGATGGTTTGCAATAAAAAATGGGCTTAATTGGTAGAAACTCATTTCACTTCGCTAAATCATAAGATAATTC